>JBDJHY010238506.1:0-10885 GCA_039654485.1 Withania somnifera
TGTTAAGACAAAGGAGAAATAGGATGGTGATCCAATTTCGCACCAATTTAAGAGGGCTTTCCATAAGCAGAAAATGGAGGTTTTCTTTCAAGGGAGAGATGGTGTGATTCTCTACTAGAGAATATTATGTGTTCTATATATATATATATATATATATATATATGATGAGAGAGAATATTATAGCAAAGTCTCATAGTTTGACATTTTATTCATCCAACTTCCACCAACAAGTATCGATACTTGAGATAGGTCTATCAATTGAATAGTATGAAGAAATTCATTGCAGATTTTTTTGCTATGTATTTAAATTGGTAGTAGGTTAAGGTTGATTATTAGATAAACAAAAGGTATTGCTAAGGATTTCCATTTCCCTACTTGCAAGTGGGAAGTGATTGATATGGACTTCGTCACAAAGTTACCTCATACTCTCTGACAACATGACTTTATTTGGGTGGTCATAGATAGGGTGACCACATCAACTCATTTCTTACCATTTAAGACTACATATTCAACCAAGGATTATGCTAAACTTTATATTTGACAATTGGTCAGATTTCATGGGATTACTGTATCTATTAATTCAAATATAGCTATTCAGTTTATCTCTTAGTTCTAGAAGGGTCTATGTATCCGAGTAGACGTCAACACTCTTTTTCATTCGTTAATAGATGGTTAAGAAGAGCATACCATTCTAACTCTGGAAGATATGTTGAGAACCTGTATGATTGATTCCAAAGGTAATTAGGATAGTCACTTTCCTCTTATTGAGTTCAACTATAATAAAGATTATTATTTTAGTATTCAGATAGATCTTTATGAGGCTCTTTATGAGAGAAGATGTAAGTTTCCTATTAGTTGGCTATGATAGGGATAAATTCAATTCATGAGGTTATGGATAAGGTTTATTTTATTCGGGAGGGGTTGAAGACAACTTAGAGTCATCAAAAATCTTATGAAAATGTTAGGAGAAGAAAACTTGAGTTTGAGTTTGATGATTGAGTGTTTCTAAAAGTTTCTACCATGAAAGGAGTGCTGAGAATTGATAAGAAGGCGAACCTAATTCCTTGGCATATTAGTGTTTATCATATATTGAGGCGGATAGGTGTAATGACCCTTACATTTATTTAGGTGTTTTATGTATTATCATGTAATTTAGATCTTTACAGTAGCTACCTTAGGTCATTTGTGACCTTCTGGGATCAGTAGTCCAGCTCCCTGGCGGTTCAGTTGAGATTTATCTTACTTTTCCTATTTTAGAGCTTGAACTTAGGTACTCATTGAATTTAGTCAACTTTCCTTCAAGATTCACTTGGAATTGAATTTTGAAGGTTCTTTTAGCTCTAGAATGATGAATTTGGTATAGACGGACCTTAAGTTTGTATCCCAGGGTTTTTAGTTTGAGTTTGAATCATTTTGTGAAATTTAGTTCAATTAAGGCTCATTTTGGAACCTTGGTGGTCTTTTGGTGATCAGAGTACCATATTGAAATAATGGTATTTACATCAGCTCTGGAATGGTAATTTTGACCTAGTAGGGTTTTTAGTTTGGTTTCCGGTCTGTCGGGCTTGTCTTGGGATCATTTGTGGAAGATTGGAAAATCTCCTCTTTTGGTTGGTTTAGGTTTGGGGGTTCTTTTTGCTCAAAAGATCTCTTTTAGTTGTTTTATTAATTTTGTTGAGTCTAAAACGTGTTTTCCATGCAAGATGCATATTTGGTTTTCTAGAATTGGACTCAGAATACTCATTCTAGGCCCCTCAGAGTTTTTATTTTGAGTTGGGTAAAGTTACAGGTCCAGGTCACACCAACGAATGTCGCCCCTGCGACCATGGCTTCCTACCGGTGATGGTCTCCTCAGTGACCCTAACTCACCCCTTCGAGGTTCGTACTAGTGACTAGGGGGTCGCACCTGCGGCTATGCGCATTTTTAGAAAGGGGTTTTCTCCTTCATTTTATTTCATTTCCTTTTTTGGCAAATTCCCCATAGATACGATGTTAGGGGATGAGTTTGGATATTTTGAGATGGGGGAAGTAGTTGTCAGTTGCGTGGGAGGTGGTGTGACCTCATGGTGCAATATTCCTCCGGATAATTCTCATTCTTTTTGTCCCTTTGAGTATTTGTGTGAAAAGTTTAATTTCCTTAGTTATGAACCTGATTTCTCCCTTGTCCCTTTATCATTTTTAGTTTAATCTTGTACTATGCACTCCTTGACATAAACTCTACTCGCTGGTACATTTGGTTTATTTTTCGGGATTGTAAGGTCTGCGGGATCATTTTAGGCGCAGTTTTTGGCTCAGTCCAAAATTTATTTTGAATTGTAATGTAACAATCATGTTGATCCCTAGATTCTTATTTCACCATTTTTAGAGTCGTTGGAGACCATTTTCGATCAATCAGACTGATATTTGGGATTCACAGAAGACTAATTGTTGGACGACAGGTAGGCTCCATAGGGCTTTCTTTGCGAGTATAACTTATATAATTTTATTGAATAGAGTTTTCCTAGGTTGTTCTGTGCTTGGACTGCTTCTTCATCCCAATTCTGTTCTTTTTCCTAATTGGCGCTCGGTGTAATACGAAGCCTGTGACTTAGGATTAGCCTCGTGATGGCTTTAGGATGACTCTAGAAGTAGTAGAATGCTGATGTAGGGCTGGTTTTAGGTTTTTCTCTCGGGTTTGGGCTGCTGTATTGTGCTACTAGATGTAGATTAGTTGCACCTATGCAGGGGATATGTTAGCTGTACATATTGTTGTGCTGTTGCATTCATTTTACAAGAAAGTGAGTCGTAGGCTTCGTTCTGAGAGTGCATTTGGGGCTAGGGCCAGTATCACCCATTGACTATCGAGCAGTGGAGGCTGATTACTTGATATAATAATAATAATAATGAATAATGTCATAAAATGTAATAATATGGAACCTTATCATAATAATATAAGTTAATGGATCTTTTAGTTGTTTCAGACTCGGTGGTTTGCTAAACATTCGGTACTACCCTTTCTACTTGTTTTAGACCAGGATTCACATTGGCAACTGGTACTCATTTGACTACTTATGCTGGGACTTGAGTTCGACATCATTCAACAGTGAGTACAGCCGCTGGCACTTGAGTTCGTTGTCGCACGACAATGAGTACAACTTTTCTATACTTATCACGCATATTGACTTGGAGACCATGATGATACTGTTATCTTAAAGACCTTGGTGATACTACCTTATTGAGGCATGGGACGTCCTGAGATACCGAGATTACGGCACGATGAGACTATTTCTCTAAGGCATTGTTCGCCCGATTATGAGACTATATGAGGCTCTATAGTTTGGGATGTGAGATTTCAGTCGCATTAGAGTTTGTACGTTGTTGGCGTACCCCCATGGACCTGACCTCTGGGCTATGGTGTCTGGAGGAGTGGTATAGATCAGAGTAGGGATATAAAGGGAATTAGGGTTAGCCCTTCCGTGGGTCCTGTCTGCTGGGCCTACGGGTACCGAAGGAGGAACGTACACAAGAACTTTGACCTCATTATGTGTATTTATTTTTTTGCACTTGCTTGCTTCTGTGTACCCCCGGTAGTATGGGATGCCAGCGGGTGAATGTGACTTTTGTGTATGCTTCTATTTTTATAGGGGTTTTGCAGTGTTAATTTACTTATTGTGTTTTTGTATTTACTATTTATGCTAGTTATTGTCCTTACTTTTAGACCTTCTTACTCTGTTGGTTATTTTTGAATTGTGCTATTTGTTTTGTCATCCCCTTCTTATATCTGGAGGTTATCAGTATATCGTCCATATTCGATTATTGTCTTCTTTATCCATTCTCCTGTTATTTACTTTTATTATTTCTGTGTTGTTGCAAGGACCCCGAGTATGTTCTTTCCTTCTCGCTTGAGATCCTGTTATGTGTTTTAGCAGTGATGCCATGATCTATCTATCTTCTTGCTTTTTATCTGAGTAGCTAGCTTTCGTGATGCCTTATTTGCTTCTGTGACCTTACTTTCTTGTCTGCTTGCTATTTACTGCTTTTATGTTTGCTATACACCTAGTGGGCCGTCGAATCCTACTGGTTACTGGTTGCTTCGGCGACTTGTACTAATACTGCATGTATATTCCCCTTGTGTAAATCCAAGTACTAGCGCCCAACTTTTATTCATGACTTGCTATTCGTGCCTTCTTATTGTTGATTTCAAAGATACGTGGTGAGCTTTCACGTCCAGCTGTTCCTGCTCTCTTCAAGTTGTATTTTGTCTCTTTTACATATTTAGAGGTAGGCTGTATTATAGATTTTTTACCTGTATTCTGTTCTTAGTGGCTCTGTATTCATATACACTGATGTTGGGTCTTGGGAATTTGTTGATTCTGTTGTATTATTTCTCTGTTTTAGCTAAATCTCTTTTCTGTATACCTTGTTTATTCTACTTGTGCGTCCATTTTTGATATAGTAGTCCTCTGCTTCATCTTTGGGCTACCGTGTTGGTTCTCCTACTGGTGGGATGGTAGGTGTCATCATGATCCGAGGAATTGGGTCATGACAATAGGCATGATCTATGAGGTAGATTCGCCCACTAAGTTGGTATTTTGTTGCGTTGTTGCATATGAGGTTACTGATTTTGAAAAAATATCATAGAATGGCTAAGTGTCAAATTATTTGGAAAATCAAATAGAATTCAAAAATAATTTGATAATTACAGAGTTTCACTTAACTTTTTAAATAAATTAATAAAACTTTTAGTTAAAACCTCGTATTTTGAAAACAGAAACAAAATCCAAAATTAAAAAAAAATCCTAATGTTCCGAGAAGGTTTTTAATGCACCTCAAAAACATCCCAATTAGGTTATGCATTGTATAATTTGTGAAAACATTGGTGTTATAGTCCTTTTAAAAACATACTTTTTGAACTATTTTTCCCAAATAAGCAAGTTTCGAGGTCTTATTATTGAGGAAAACATTAGTATATTTTTTGAAAAAAGGCTCTGAAATCATGTTATATTTTAATTTATAAAATCTTTTGTACATGTTGATGTTTTGAAATACCAGTTTTTGTTAAAAAAAATCGTCTATTTTGTTATTCATTAACCAAATATTGACCTTGTCACATAGTATTTAAAGAAAAGGATGGAAAGATATAAGTCAAAATTCATTTTATTTAATAAAATTCAAAGAATACACCTCTTTGGGTCCCCCTAGATCTCATACATGTATATAACAAACACATATAAATGAAATACATAAAATAAAAGAGGAAGGGAAGGAATAAACTCTATAGAATTCAGTCTAATCTTCAAATGGTGGACCATAGCCCACTAGCCCACGCAAGGGATCCCGGGCCCGAGGTCACACATGCAAATAGGAAAAGAATTAGAAATTGATGATAATAATAAATAACATAAATCAATACATAAATAAAAAAATAAAGATAAATTCAACAAAACAAAATTTTATATTTGTCCTAGCTTGCGTGCACTCAAAGAATGGCATAACCAAGCAATGGATGGTCCAAAAGAACAAATCCAATAAATTATAAAAGAGAACTGGGCTAAGGAATACTAAATTAAGGTCTAATTAAATCAAAACAAGGATTATGGGCTAGTCGACTTGCACAATTGCATTCTGTCCCAATACAAATACAAATAGCCAAGTAAATAAGCAAATGACATATTTAGCACAACTATTTAACCTTAGCATGGAGTATAATAGCTAATTTTCAATTTTAGCCTTACTTATTTAGGTGGTATACATTATGGAAGATTGAAACTAACAAGTATAAGAGCTTAGTTTAATGTGGCACCTAGATACTCTAATATAAGGAAATGCAATTGTTTGGCTTAGATATTCACAGTCCGAAGAAGGTAGGCAAGCAATACGCATATAAAATATATAAGCACATTATCAGACTATTATTGGACCTTAGTCAGAATGTTTACCTAGTTAAATTGATACTAAACCTATATTGATAGTAGTTAGACAGGAGGATCATGTGATGATTCAGTTTACGGCTAAGGAAAGAGGAAGCCAAATGTATAATATATTTACAAGAATCAGGCACAGTTAACATGTAGGAGAAGAGGAAGCAACAGGTCTCACAGAAAACCATATAAACTCAACTTAGAGGGAGAAACATGCATAAGTTTATAGAAGCCATAGGAACTCAAGTCAAGAGGATAAGAGAAGTAGGCAATATAATTACAAGGAAAAACATAGTCTTAGTGCAGAAGAAGAAGATATCATGATTATGTAATGCAACTTCAACTCAATATATAAGATAGAGGGTATGAAGATGACAGATTTATAATGTAACATAAAATCAACATAAAGGTAAAGAGGAAGTGGATAACATGAATACAGAAAGCTCAATATGAGTAAAAAGGAGATGCAAATAGCAATTTAGGGGAATTAACACCAACTCAATATAAAAAAAAGATAAGAAGCAGATAGAAGGCTTGCATCATGCAGTATAAACTCAACATATAATAGGGAAAGAATCAAATAGAAGTCTAGTCAGGGTTTGATATGCAACAACATGTACGAATTAAGGGAAGGAAATCATGTATTATGATACAAAGATTTATCTTAAGGAAAAAAAAGCTAGAGAAGGCATATATGGAGCATTGCTTCTTCTTATATATCATTTGGAATAGGTTCTAACACATAACAAGAAATAAATTCAAAGGCAAGCTAAGAAACTATAAGTGAAACAAAAATAGTAGGTGAAACTAGCTTAGAAAAGATTACTTGCTCCTAGAAAGGGAACTGGGACCTAATGAAAGTAATATTTAGGTCAGCTATCTTACTTAAACAAAACCAGCATAAAGAAGCGTCAAGAAGGGAGGAGGCAAGATTGAAGGCAGAGAAGTAATATTTTTTTATGAAGGGCATGAATCTAAGGCAGTAAAACAAAATCATGTATACATAGAGGGCGAACAAATTATTTAGAATGAGTTCTAACACATAACATGTAAGTGGTTACATAGAAGCAACTCGGGGCATTCATGAATAAAATAGAAAAAAATAGTAGGTGGAACTAACTGAATAGACATTAGATGCTCATATTCTTTTATACAGTGTTATAATTTAATAAGTAGACTCTGGCTTAGCCATCAGACATTGATCAAGTTTTTCATATAAAGGAAGCTAAAAGAGAAACATGCAGGTTCATTCTACAATTTTAGAAAAGTATGCAAGTAGCATGGTGGCAATTTAATGGGAAGGGACTACTGATCAGAATATAAATGAAAATAGTATCAACCAAGAAACATGTAGCAGGTTCAAAGACACAATATCAAATCCATATTCTAAACCCTCTATAGACTAGAGTTAAGGCTAAATCAAAAAAAGACATACTAATAAGCAAGTCTAACTTACCATGATTATATGAGATAGCTAGAAACCACATTGTGAATAAAAACAACACAAATATATCACAATAAAGCAGTTAAGGAAAATATAAGATAAAAATGGGGACTAAGGGTAGGAAATATACCTTTCTAGGACTAGGAACCAAAGCCAAGAAATGCTTGAGAATTAGAAGAAAACACAAACTAAGCTCTTGAAGCCTACCAGACCCCTTGAAGGAGTGAAAGAAAAGCTCCTTTAAGTGAAACACTCCAAGGGTCAAGGATTAGCTCTAATTTTACCTCTCCTAGAGCTCAAATTTAACTTAAACAGAACCTAGAACACTATGAAACGTCACAATAGAACCATACTAAATTCCAGAAAAATTAACAAGTTAAACCATTTTAAACTCAAATATATTAAGCAGACTTCATGAAACTAGAAATGTGATCAATATTATATTGAATTTAGAACAAAACATCTAAATGAGCCTTAAGTAGTATGTATACTAGAGTATACTATCTTTTTTTACTCTATACTGTCTACGCACTTTATATTGTCAGACTCTCTTATATATCAAACTGCCACTATCGAATAAAAGGTGGAATGAAAGGGATTACAAATAGAATGAATAGCTTGCTCACTGTAGAATAATAATAGTAACCAAGAGTTAATATTTATTACCTTATTTGTATAACTACCATAATTAGATAAGTACTTCCAAGTAAGATAAGTACTTAGTAGTAGCGGATGAATTATGGTAGGATTGTTATACCGTTAGTAGGTAGTACAATCATAGTAGGATTTTTATGGAAACTCTAGATCTCATGGAGGATATCACTCCACAATCCTAGCATCTACCAAATACGATTACCAGAAAAAACCTATAAAAGCCCAAGAAGTGCAGAATCTAAGGTACGCTCAAATTACTACTCTAAAACACTATTGGAATTCCACCATAGGTTAATGGGGGACCACCATGAGCCTTTTTTTAATAGGTGCATTATCGAGGTTGCTGTGATCCTTGTTCAAAAGGTATTTATCCATAGTAAGGTAATTGTTGGTCCCTTTTTGGATTCATCAATTGGCGCCGTCTGTGGGGAACGAACACTATCCCGATTTCTATTCCTCTAAGATAAAAAATACTATTCAAAACACAAAGTTAGACCATGTCAAGAGTCGCGGCAGCCCCAGTGATAGCTGGCCCTAGCTGAGGCGGTAGGGGCCGTGCATGAAGGGCACAAACGCAGAAGCATACTAGGCATCCGAGCCAAGAAGATGCCCAAAATCAACTCCTGACGATCGTCTCGCCATAGCTGCACAATTTGCCCAGGAACACTAGGCGTTGTTCCAACGGTGGTGCGAAGAGCACCCTGAGATGAGGCTCCAGGGAGATGTCCAACCTAGCCTGGGGAAAGAACAACCACAATAGGAGTCCAGGCCGGGTTACCCAGAGACAACTGATTCCCTATCTGACAACGAACACCCACGTCATAAGAGAAGGAAGCCTGCTATGCCACCAGAACAACGAGGGGAGAATAGCCTTAACTGAGTTTGGGGCCCACTCCGAGTTCAAATCGAGGAAGGAAACCATAGTGAGACTCCTTAAAGGAGTTTCATAAAGAATGAACTGGACAAGATACTAGGTATCGACGAGATAGGGGATGGAATTACCCCTTTTCTAAAAAAATAATGAGCGCACCTCTCTCTAAGGGGTTCAAGTCCCCGGGGATAAAACCATATGATGGAGCATCGACCTAAGTGACTTCCTATCTTAGTTTTATTTCCAGATGGTTAACCGATAATGCAAAAGGGAGCACATGTGACGCGTGTTCCCTGAGTTCCTAGTAGAGAAGGCAAGAATATGGTTTAAAGACTTGCCTAGGAATAGAATCATCTCCTTCCGCCAGCGGCAGAGCTCTTTTACTCCCGTTTCTACCAGAAACAAAAAATGGTGAAAAACTAGGCAGACTTTTTGGACGTGAAATAGAGGGGAGATGAAACCATAAGCGCCTATCTGGAGCGCTTCATAGAAGAAAGCCTATATATAGAGCACAAAACCAATCATCTTGTCATCTCAGCTTTCTTAAACGGATACCAGCCCGGACACCTCTATACTGAGATGAGGCGAAACCCACCCCAGTCGAAACAAGAGTTATTTAGGGTAGTCGGGAGCTACGCCACCATCAACGAAGCCAACAAGAAAAAGCGGGAAATAAACAAGTATGACAAAAGGCCTATTCATGGTAGAATCCAGGCGAAGAACGTCTTTGATAGGCTAAACAAGGGAGAAATGAGCCTAAGTTTCCTAACGGCACACTGACTTCGCTTACCAAGACGAGCTCAGAGATCCTAGCACTCCACTATGACATTCTAAGGCCACTGTAGGCACTCCAAGCCCCTTGTATAAACGATCTCGAAGTTCTTGGTGTCACTTTCATTATGACCACGGTCATGACACCAAAGCGTGCAAAGATCTCATGAGAGAGATTGATGAATGCATCAGACAAGGAGCAACTCCGCATTCGGATGCACTAGTGATTAAAATAATCATGGAAAATAGAAAAATGCACTGAGTATATATAGACAATGGTGCGACAGTAAAAATCGTCTTTTTGGTATGTTTTGATCAGCCGGGATTGAGCGAGGAAACCTGCGATGAAACAACCAACCACTCAGACGTTCACACAGGGAGAGGTTGTGCCCGAAGAGACCATCTGGCTGTCGGTCACTGTAGGAGTCTACCCATACTAAAAACCATGATGGTGAAATGTCTATATGGTAAACGCCCCATCTCCTTACAATGTTATTATAGAGAGAGATTGGCTAACCCTAGCTAAGGTAGTCTACTCATCATACCTCCTCATGATGAAATTTCTAGCCGAACATTGGATAGTTTGAGGTGACCAACAGGTCTCAAGGAAATGCATGAGGATTGCACTGAAGAGGAAGGCACCCAAAGCGAACAAATAGCAATTACCGGGCGTACAACCATTGCCTCATAAGAGGTCTCAAGTCATCCCGTCAGGGGAAGCAACTAACGAAGTACTAAAGGTCTATTTGGTCACTAAATTACCTGATAGAAAGGTGAATGAAGGCTCCTCCCGAAATACAGTCCTCCATCAAGGCATCATCACACTACTCTAAGAATTCAATGACATATTCTCCTAGTTCCCCTTGGATATGAGGGGGGTATCTCCTGATGTGATGGTCCATAGGCTCAATATAAACCCAATAGTCAAGCCATCGCAACAAAAAAAGAAAATTTACACCTGAAAGAAATTAAATTATCCACACTAAGGTGGAATAATTGCTAGCAGCGGATATCCTCTTCGAGATGAAATACCCGACCTGGATTGCCAACCCAGTAATGGTAAAAAAAACGGGGGTGGATGGAGAATGTGTATCGATTACATCGACCTGAGCAAGTATTGCCCGTAGGACTACAATCCCTTGCCAATAATTGATCAGAAGGTAGAAACTGTGTCAGGGTACGATCTACTGAGCTTCCTCGACTTATATAAAGGCTACCACTAGGTGCTAATGGAAGAAACAGATG
>JBDJHY010238527.1:0-10884 GCA_039654485.1 Withania somnifera
AGGTTTTAGGGATTTGAACCATCCATCATATGATTGGCAGTGATTCGATTATTGATTTGATTTGCCTTCTTTGATTTTTCTGAAGTGCAGTTCTATATTTCCATTTGTGCTTGGGTAATGTTTGGATATTGAACAAATACCTTCTACATGCCTTCTTATTTTGGTTCATCGGAGTAACACAAATGAAGTATGGTTAGTATTGCAAGGTATGAGGTGTGTTGTGGTTTGGTTTGGTTGGGATTCTCCTTAAGTTTCATGAGTTAGTATACTTGATAGCTTGGTTTTGAAAGCTTATAAGGGTATTTTCTTTAATTGTGTGGTCTCTTACTGTGTGCATCTAATGTGTGTACTTTATTTTATGGATTGGATAAAAGTTAGATACTTCAACTTTTGACTCTGGGTGGTGTTGTGTTATTTCTTTCATTCGTATATTGGCTCTCTTAATTAGGTATTTATACTTGGTGGTAATTGTAATTTCTTTTATGTTTGGATTATAAGAAATGGATGTGCATCAAAAGGTATTCAACATTCCTGTTAGTTTTTGGTTTGAAAAATGTGGTTTGAGGTAGAGAAATCGAGTTAATATTGGCATTTATGTTAGTTTCAAATTACTTTTGTGTTGCGATATCTCATATTTCATTTTGTATTGGTTTGGTCTTTATGCTTGGATATGAGGTGGATATAGGTTAGTGTAGGGGTTCCTCTACCTTAGCCCATTATTCTTAGGACCCTCTACACGAACCCATTATTCGGTTGTGTCAAATGTACCCTTCCTACCGCAGGTGGATTCGTGTATTGGGACTAAGGTGAGCGATGATGAACTCTTTTTGCGAGCCTAGTGTACAACTAGTAGGAAATTCCCATGGGTTGTAATTCGACTCAACTAGGGAGTCCTACACTTGAGATATGGTGGGAGACTACTATTTTACCTATTCCATCTATATAAGGATTTTTGTTTGATAGGTATTAGGAGTTCATGACAATTCTCCTATCTAGATCAAGTTATTTTAGTCCATGTAGCAAGTTTTCTATTACTTTTCAAGGATGTATTTTTTTTCTTGTTATCTATTTATTGATGGGTTAATTGTTTTCGTGGTTAACCGACTAGTTGAGTTATTTTTTCTACTCCTATCAGATCGTTTTCTTTTATATTGAGTAGGTGATTTAAGTTGCGTAGTGATTTTGGTTAATTTTGTGTGATGTTGCTGGTTATTGTATCAGACCTTAGGTTTGTAATTTGCTTATCAGCTTTGAGGTTTTGTTATTGATTGAAGTTATGTTTTGATAGTAAATGGTCAAATTATCCTCTTGCTGGATCTTTTTGGGTGATGGTGATTATTGGAGTATTTGAGTTTTAGTGATCTAGTCTTGTTGCTGTGAAACATTATGGGCTTTAATTAGGATTATATGATGGGTGTTGGGTTGGAATGCTAGTGGTGAGTTGGTTGATAATTTCTAGTTAGTGCTTGGTTGGTGTGATATGTAATTGTGAGGTTGTTTATGATATATGTGGGGTATTCCAGGATGAATATTTTCAGTTTTAGTGGTGGTTTGAAATTTATGTGAAGGTCTGTGATCTTTTTAGTTAGGTGAAATTTGGAAATTGGAAACTTTTGAGTTTTGACAGTTGCAATCCTGTTGGTGTGTTCCATAGCCTTGGGAAGCCTTTTGTTTGGATGAACAGGTCTTGTGTTGTTGGTTTAATCGTGTTTCAGAGTTTGATGACTTCTTTTCCATCTTCTTTGGACTTTTGGGTATGAAAGACTTATTAGTAGTGTATGTTGTAATGACCCTTTTAGTTATTTTCATGATTTTCACATTTTTTCCACCTTAGAGCATTCTTGTAGTGTCCCTAGGTCATTTGTGACTTATTAGGATTGGTAGTTCAGTTCTCAAGTCGTTCATTTAATGGTTATGTCTATTTCCTAGTTTTAAAGCCTTAACTTTTGATATCATTGACTCCATTCAATATTCCTTGAAAACAAACTCGGAATCAAATTCTGATAGTTCTAATAGCTCCAAAATGTGGATTTTGGACTAGATGGACTCTTGGATTTTGTCTGAAATCCTTCATTGAGATTCTTTCTCGTTTTGCATGTTTTATAAGCTTTCTAGTTCATAAATGGAGATTGAGTGGTCTTTTTGTAATCATTGCATTGGATGGGAAATCTAACTACGTCATAATCTCTGAAATATCGAGTTTTGGTTATGTGAGTTATTCGTTCAGGCTTTAGACCATCTGGGATACTTTTGATCACTTGGTTAGAAAGTTGGATTTTTGCAAAGTGTTAACTTTTGTTAATATTCATTGAAATGACCTCGTATCAGAATCTTGTCTACTTCATTTAGTCCGGGATATCATTTTCGTGTAATTTTCATATTTGGTTCATATGTATCGTACTCCATTTGGACTCGGAGTCCTATTTTCTAAATTCTGAATCATTGCCATCTGGTGAATCCAATAAAATGGCATTTTGACCAATTTTATTAGCAAATTTACCAATTTATCGGTCATTTTGCCGATAAATCAGCATCTGCTAGTAGGTATAATGTCAGAAATTATGAATTTTGTCTCGTTTTCTTCGTCTTTCAACCCAAACACTTTCGAAACCCCTATTGAAATTCTTGGGTATTTTTATCTAACATTGAGTGAAGTGGGAAACTATATTTCTCCAAATACCCATTGGTTATTAGTTGATTTCTACTTAATTTTCATCCAAGACTACATCTTCTTCATCTTAAAACCTCCATTGATGAACATGAAGCTTTTGGGTCTTTGTTATTAAGCTTGGAAAGTATTAGCGATTGTTTATAATCACTTTTCTACCATTATTTGGTAAGTTTCCATCCTTAATTCATTAATTTTCTTAAAATTTTTCCAAATTCCCCATGTGTGTTCTTCATTTTATTTCATCAATTCAAGCCCATTTCTTGCTCATTTAAGCTATAAAATTTTTGTATGAGTTCCTTACAATGTGGGGAATATTTTGTTCCTTTTTTTGGAGTTCCATGTTCACGGGCCCATAGGCCCGTTTTGACCCGTATTTTGACCCCACCTATTTTCATATATTTATGGGTATTGTTTGACTCATTTTAACATGTAGATTATAATTTTATAGTTGCATGATCGGGGGAGCTCATTTGCATGTTTTTTGAGATTTAGAGCAGCTTAGGCACCTTTTAGTCAGTATTTTCAAGCTTGTTTTTGGAAGATAGGTAGGCTACGTCTTACCATTTTAGACTTGGCATATATAGGAAATAATAGTACTAATTAGCATCCTAGGGTTAGAATTATAGGTTGGTACCCTTGATCTTGTCTTCTTCTTTAGTCTAGTTCTTTATTATGTCCTTGTGTTGTATTTTGATTTTAAAATACCTTATGGCCCTGAGTGGTATGCACTGACTCTCGAATATAGATAGTGGGACTATTGGGAATGCACGTGAGTCCCAGACATCGATTTGGATGGTTATGCTTTCTGTAGTGAATTCTGTGCTTGTACAGGGTTGGCAAGACATTCTATGATTGTTTATTGTGAGTGTGCTCATATTATTCATGCATATCATTGTCGTGTTTTAGAGATTTTATGCATTGGTTAGAATGGTTTATGAATAAGATCCCAATAATGATGATTTTGGAACCTTGTATGGCCTTGTTGAGCCTATTTTCAAGTATTGATTGGTCTTAAGGGGCCGTTTTCATATATTGATGACTTGCATTACTTTAAGATTTTGATAATGAAAGTTGAGCAAAGATATTTTGATATGATCACAGAGATTTTGATAGTACCGGCTAATCTTGATATAAAATTGGTTTTTAAGAGGACTCTTTATTAAAATAAACTATTTTTTTATTTTCTTAATTTATTATAAGACCCGGTTGTTGACTGGGTGCCCTGTACTCCTATTTTATACTGTTTTAGTCTAGGCCCTAAAACCTAGTGTCGGGTATATGATTTTGTTTGCACTTATAGCTTCAGCCCGATGTTAGATGATGTGTATCATCCATTTCCTAATTTTAGTCCTGGTTTCGGTTGGGCATGGATACTACGTTTTCACTTATTTTAGACCTAGTTGCAATTGGGCATCTAAGACCTGATATAATATGATCTCCAATTATTCCATTCATCTATGAACTCAAGTTATGGCAATTACTAGTTATTACCAGTTATTTATTCCCTTTAATTTATTATCTGCTTGAGGGACTTAGGTATGCTTTTATTGTTTATCTGAGTTCTTCCATTGCTATGATTAACTAGCTCTATCTGTAGGTAGCACTACTTTATTATACTTGTATTCTTTGACTTTTGTGATTCAGTTCTTCACTATCTGTTATTTATTGCTTTTATTTTTTATACGGGCCCGATCGACCTATGATGCCTACTAGAACTGGTGTTTTTGGTACTAATTCTACACTTCTACATATTTTGGTGCTATCCCCTTTTACCTATATTTGGAGTCGTGTCATTGTTGTCTGTACGGGCTGGTGTTCTTTCCGATAGTGCGCTTGAAAAGATCTCCTTCTTTAATAGCAGTATCACTACCAAAGACAACAATCCCTACATTCTCATTCTCAAGATTCTAGGCTATTCCGTTCACAACGCTAGCAAATTCAACCATTTCCCCAACTTGAATCTCGTTCAATCCATAAACACGTGCAATCCTATCTCCAACTAAAAAAAACTTTAAATCAATCTAGACAGGATAAACTTATCAATAAAAGGGCACCGAGCCTCTCAGTATGTTCATCAAGCTCCCCAGCAGAATAACCTAAGTATGAGTGTTCACCGTTGATTCCTGATAGTTACGATTATCCTGATTTGAGGTAGATGATGGCCTCTGACATCTAGAGCTTTCCTTTACCTCTCTATATCTTTCATTCTATCAATTGTACTGTTGTAGACAAATATTACATTTTTACTTCGGACTTTCTATTTATTTTCTTAAAGGCTCATGTATTAGATTACCAGGTTTTAGGGATTTCTTTTATTATACTAGACTTCCATATGTTCTACCCTTATTTTCTCTTTATCTTCCTCTTTTATTTAGTACTTTTTCTTTTCGTAGTTGTTGCGTGGTTCTCCTACAGTGGGATGTAGGTGCCCTCATGACCTGAGGAATTAGGTTGTGACACCTACAATCTTGTTTCAACTTGGATATTAGACCCATCTATAACCATAGCAACATGAGGCATCTTTTTCTTCCTTTTAATATTGATTTTTTATTAATTTTGTCATCGTCTAGGGCTATTTAGAGTAGTTCGAGCTGAGATCCAATATTTGTGGGGTTTTATCTTTGGACGATAGATTGGCTAGCTTACCAATGTTAGACTTGGCATATACTAGATATGATTGTAGTATTCAGCATATCCTTGGGTTGGGTTTCTAATATTGGTACCTTTAGCCTCTGTCCGCTTTGTTCAGTATGATTCTCTTGCTTTCTACCTTGATAATTGTGATAATGTTATGTATTACCCATTGTGGACCTGAGTTAGCTTGTATTGACTCTAGAACTTAGTTGGTCGGATATTGGAAATGTCTGATAGTCCTGGATATCAATAGCTGGTTCTTAGTTGCTATCGAAATATTCACGCCTATGCATGGCCGATAAGAGTGATTATGATCTATTGGTTGTAATTGTGCATAACTTTAACATAAAAATGGTTTATATGCATTGGTTTCTACTGTTTTATGTCCAAGATCCCAATGCCACCGACTTCAAAACCTTTCATGGTTTGATGGCCCATTTTCAGTAATATATGATTAAAATAGATATAAACTGATGAGTAGATTTTATAATAAAAGGTTTAAGATGGACTTTTCCACTATATTTAATGAATACTAGACTCGTCTGCGTATGAGCGCTAGAAATTGAGTTTTATACTAATTTTAGACCTATATATGGCTAGAAATGACATTAAGATCTGATTGAGATTGACCCGATATGGTTCGAGTATAATTTTGAGATTGTATGTGGCGACAGCCTCTATGCCTTGGATCTGGGATAGTGTATGATCGAAGGATCGATATACAGTAGACTTGAGGTATGTGGTTGATGCCTTCCATAGGTCCTACCTTATGGATCTATAAGTACCATAAGAGGTACATACATGATTTTAATAGCAGTATATCATATCATTTTGCATAGTTCAATACTTGTCTGCTAGTTTCTGGTTGTACTCTTCGATTGTGTGGGAAGATGGGGGGTTGTTTTTATTATTTTGTATCCCTCAGGTGTATCGATGCTCACTGGGATTCCAGTTTCATTATTTATATTATTATTGATTTTTTTGTTAGATATTAGTATTTCTATCAGGATCCCTCTTGATGTTAGTATTCCATGATTAGAAGATATTAGTTACTCATTTTTTCTATCCCTTTATTGTGGTTACTGGTATACCACCCTATAAGATTTTATTTTTTTTATATGTTAGTTGGATATGGATTCATGTATGTCTCCTTTCCCTTTTTTTGAATCTTTAATTATCGTTAGTTGGCTTATATGATCAGTTTTCGTAGTTTTCATGATATATTTTGGTAACCTTCATGTGTATTTCTTTACTTGTTTGATCTGTGTGACCTATTTTTATTTTATCTGTCTATTTACTATTCTTATTTCTTATATACGCCTAGTCAGTCTATGATGCTAACTAGGTACCTAGTTACTTCAAACTTCTGGTACTCATATTACACTTCTACACATTTTTGGTGTATATCCTAGTATGAGCGATCACCATTGATATATGGATTCATGCACAAATCAAGGCTTTTAAGGTAGAGAGAGTTCCTGGCGATAGAAACTCGCTTTAACTTTTCTCTATCTTTACTTTTTGTTTTCTTGTATTTCAGAGACAAATTAAGAATTTTTTTTAGATTTGAATTCATACTTAGTGGCTTATTTGTATCCTTATCTTTTAGTCATATTGTTATTCTCTTCTATTTATATATCTTGGGTTGGTTCTCCTGCAGTAGGTTGTAAGTGTCATCATGACCTGAGAAATTGAGTCATAAAAAATTAATATCAAAGATTAAGTTCATTGGTATCCTCGTACAAGAGCTAATATCAAGTAGAGTCCTGTGGATCGGTGCAGAGATGTTTGTATCTTATCTTCAAGAAGCTATGGTGATATTTTGGATAACCATTTCACTTTTATGTTGAGCATTACATGTTAGATTATCTCTATTAATCTTATTAATTCATGTTTACTCTTCCCCAAATAGCACGTATGAGGTCTTTAGCAATAGATGATGGTGAGCCTACTGCCCTACTATCTAGGGCTCCAGCTAGGAGCCTAGCTAGAGGTTGAACCTGAGGTCGAGTACGTGCCCATATCATGTCACCTGCTAGAGTTCCAAAGTTTAGGACTGAGACATTTCTGGTTTATTAGCCACCCATGGTCCAGAGGCTAGCTTATGCTCCACTTAAGCTAACACCACCACCAGTTCTTACTCTAGATATCTGGGCTGTCCTACTTTAGTTATTGGGTATGGTTAATGGGAATTCTATAGATAGATCCCAAACATCCACTCAAGGGTAGCCCTGCGTTCTTTGAGTTCAACAGTACAACATGCTATTATAGTTCCCCCTAGTTTAGATACTTCCCATCCCTACAGTTTCTACCTCAACTTAGGTTTTACCAGTTCCTATAGTTTCTCATCCCTTGCCTCCATGCCCACCTATGACATAGGTAGATCAAAATTTGTTAAGTAGATTTTTGAGATTAGATCCGACACAGTTTTTTGGTACACCTAGAGAGAGTGCTCATGATTTCATCTCTAGATATGGGTAAAACTTGTATAATATCGAGATTTGGGATACACATGGGGTTGACTATGATTGAAATAAGTGGATTAGATAAATACTGGTGGAGATCTCATATTGCTTTCAGACCAACCCTTTTACCTCCCACGATTTAGAGCTAATTCTTCGAGACTTTCTTGGATAAGTTGTCTCCCATGCTGATAAGGAGTGGTTAAGAGATAAGTTCACCTGCTTACAATAGTAATCTATGATTGTTGCTAATTATGAGTCCCATTCCATCAGTTATCTGAGTATGGTGCTATGTTAATACTGAATAAGGCTGAGAGGCCATAGTTTTATTTGTGGGTTGAGGCCTAAGATTCATGAGACCATGGAGATTCTTATTTATATTGGTCATTTATTTCAGACTGTATCTGAATATGCCTATACCATGGAGGGTTTATTTTGCAACTATCACGGGGTGGAGATAAGAGGCCACATCATCATGAAAGCTTTTATGGTTCTCAAATTAGTGGTAAGGGATCTGGTTTATGGGGAAGGGGCCCTTTGCATCAGCATTAGGGTCAGTCCAAACGACTAGTTCAAGCCTCACATCTTACTTCAGGTAATGTTGCACAGAATTAGAGTTATGATGCACAGTATCTAGAGTAGACTTTGTGAGGTGTTACATCTGGGAAATTAAGATGTGGTGTCGATACTGGATCATTTAGATCATTTTTTCAGGGTAAGATTTCTGGTACATATTATGAGTTCGGTGATATAGGTCACATTTCTAGAGATTTCCCTTAGTGAGGTGTCATTCAGCCAGCATCTCTACCAGCTTATCCTATTCGAGCAGCGCTGCCACTGACTAGAGGTGGGGGAATTAAGTCTAGAGGTGCTCCTCAGCGTTGTAAGGCCGATGTTATGATGGTGGTCAATCAGATTGTGGTTGTTGTTTGTTCTATGCTATGCCTAGTAGGATAGAGGTAGAGGCCTCAGATGGTCTAATCATATATATGATATTTGTTTACCGTCAATTAGAACTGAATTTTTTTGATATGGTCTCTACGTGCTCTTATACGTCTGTTTATTTTTTCTCTTATTTAGGATTGGCTAGTGCGCCATTTCCTATGCCTTTATCTGTTGCTACCCCAATAGGTGATTCTTTAGTAGTGGATTGTGTTGTGAGATACTGTATTATGACTATTGGGCATTATGAGAGTTATGCTAATTTTTTATTATTGGAAATTCTAGATTTTGATGTGATACTAGGTATGGATGAGTTACTCCCTCACTGTGTAGTCATGGATTATTATGAAAAGAACATTACCATAGCTATGCCCAAAGCATCCTAGTTGTGTGGAATGGTTCTAATAGTAATCCACCATTTGGGATTTGACTGACTAGCCTAGCCTACCACCTGACTGAGATATTGATTTTGCTGTTGAGTTAGAGTTGGGAACCAGGACCATTTCTATTTCTCCTAACCGTATGGCTCCAGTTAAGTTGATAGAGCTTAAGGTTCATCTTCAGAATTTATTAGGTAAGGGTTTTACCAAAGTCAAAAATGAATCTTAAGTCAATATGGGGTGTTCTAGTTCAATTTATTTAAAAAAATGGCTCTATAGGTATGTGTACTGATTACTAGCAGCTAAATGGGTGTTAGTTAGTAATAAGTATCCAATGTCGAGGATAGATAACTTGTTTGATCAACTTCAGATGGCATCCATATTTTCTAAGATTGATCTGAGGTCAGGTTATCACTAGTTGAAGATTAGGATGGAGGGCATCCCTAAGACAGTATTCAGGGCATGTAATGGCCTCTTTGAGTTCTTGGTGATGTCTTTTGGGTTAAGTAATGCCTCTGCAACATTTATGGATCTGATGAACATGGTTTTTATGCCTTATTTGGGTTTATTTCATTATTATGTTCATCGATGACATCTTATTCTACTCGTGAAGTAGAGAGAAGCACGAAAAACATTTTAGGATTATGCTTTAGACATTGAAAGATCATTGGTTGTATGATAAATTCTCATAGTTTGAGTTATCCTAAGTCTAGGGCATTGCTAGGAATCATGGTGTCTAAGGATGGGATTATGGTATACCCAGTAAATATTATAGCAGTTCATGATTGCCCTAGACCGACTACTCCTATTGAGGTTGGAAGTTTATTAGGTTAGCCAGCTATTATAGATAGTTTGTTGAAGGTTTCTCTTCTATTGCAACACCATTGATGAGATTGAATAAAAAAAGGTTCTTTTCCAGTGGTCTAATGAGTGTGAGTATTTCTTTTAGAGGCTTAAGCCATATTGACTTAAGCTTCATTGTTGACTTTGCCTGTAGAGGGTTAGAATTTCTAGGTCTATTATAATGCTTTTGATATTGATTTGGTTTGAATTCGAATGTAGTAAGGTCATGTGATAGCATATGATTTGAACCAATTGAAGAATCACTAGCATACCTACCCGACTCATTAGTTGAATTTAGTAGCAATAGTCTTTATGCGTAAGATTTAGAAGCATTCTTTATATGGTGTGCATTATGGTACTTTCACCAATCATCACAATATTCAGTACATTATTAGTTTTAAATAGATTAATTCAAGACAACATAGATGGATTAAGTTTCTTAAGGGCTATGATATTTTCATTTTGTACCATCCAGCTAAGGAAAATGTGGTAGTGGATGCCTTGATTAAAAAATCTATGAGTACGGGCAACCTAGATTTACTATCAGTTTCACAGAGGACGTTGGATTTGGACATCTAGTACTTGCAAAAATGTTTTACTAGACTTGATTTTTCAGATTCTAGTCTGATTAGATTCAACAACATCAATTTGAGGATAAAATTTGAGCGATATTCATGACCAGTTGTTGAGAGGTGATCCCTACAGTCCTACATTACATTTTAATGGTGTTTTATGGTTTGATGGTCATATTTGTGTTTCGAGGGTTAGATATTTAATTCAATTAATTCTTGTTAAGGCCCGTTATCTAGATATTCCATCCAATCAGGTGTATCGAAGATGCATAGAGACTTGAAATAGCTTTACTGGTTGAGTGACATGAAGAGGGACATTGCAAAGTTTGTATCTCAATCCTTGAATTATCAGCAAGTTAAGTTTGAGAATCAGAGACATC
>JBDJHY010238538.1:6554-20444 GCA_039654485.1 Withania somnifera
ACCCGGTTATCAAATGTGG
The DNA here is from genome assembly GCA_039654485.1 of Withania somnifera. Taxonomy (NCBI): domain Eukaryota; kingdom Viridiplantae; phylum Streptophyta; class Magnoliopsida; order Solanales; family Solanaceae; genus Withania; species Withania somnifera. The sequence goes on from JBDJHY010238538.1 coordinate 6,574, forward strand.
TCCCAGTCAAACTTTAACCTTCAAAGCTCAACTTATCTTGTCAAATGGGCTAAAGTCACCACGAACAGCCTAAAATTAAAATGAAGTTTCTTCTAGACTAAATTCCATATTTCAAAACTGATGTAAGAATAGAATTCCATTCCGACACTCAAAACTCAAAAATGATGACTAAAGTCAACTATTTCAACTTAAAGGCTTCCAAAACTTAAAATTTCTAGAAACTGGTAACTTTTTCTCTGGTTCAAAAAATAATCACATAAAATGATCAAATAAAATCGGTGACAACTACTTGAAAGTGCATAATATATGCTCACAAGATATGCAAAAATTTACCTTTGGAGTCATTGCATCACCTACCACAAAAAACCATGTTCGTGCTCAACCATAAAAAAATAAATAGTACCTGAAGCCTCAAATAATTGTGGATATTTGGCATAAATATTAGACTTAGTCTCTTTATCCTTAACTTTCTATCCTTAAAAATTAGACGGTGCTTCAACTGAACTTTAACTAAAGCAATCTCTTTATCCTTAACTTTCTATCCTACCTGTGTAAATTAGCACAGGCTTCTCCTCTGCATAAGTCAATTTCGGATCGAAAGTCACAAATTCATACTTATTTACATGGGAATCATTAGGAATATATTTTCAAAGCATAGGACTATGCAAAACAAGATACACCGCTAGTAAGCTAGGCGGAAAGGGCAACCTATAAGCCAACTATCTAATGTACTTCAAAATCTCAAATGGGTTAATAAACTTGGGGCTAAGTTTGACCTTATTAATGAACCTCATCACACCCTTTATGGGTTTACTTTAAGAAATATATGATTATCATCCATGAATTTTAAGGTTTGAACCCATACTATTATCATAACTCTTTTTCCTACTCTAGTTTGTCAACAATCTACTCTGAATGACTCAAACCTTATTCATAGCATCACGAAGAAAATATGTATCAAGTGATCGCACCTCAAAAGCATCAAATCAACCAATCGTAGATCTAGATCTCCTTCCATATAAAGCCTCAAAAGGAGTTATTTAGATGCTATAATGATAACTTTAACTATATACAAATTTTGTCAAAGGTAAGTGCTTATGCCAATGGCCTCTAAAATTAATAACACCAGCTTGAAGCATATCCTCCAATACCTAAATCTTTTGCTCAGACTGTACGATGGTTTGAGGATAAAAATTTGTACTCATATCTAACTGATTACCATAAACATGTTTTAGTTCCCTCCCAAAATATGAAGTAAATGAGGAGCCTTAGTCAGAAACATAGATATAAAGACACAATGCAAATGAAAAATCTGGCTGAGATAGATCTCATCTAATTTCTCAGTCGTAAAATATAGTTTGACGAATTGATTTGATTGAGTCAAATGGTCCACAATAACATAAATAGAATCATAACCACCCATGATTGTAGGAAACCCCATAACAAAATCCATTAAGATCTACTTCCACTTACACAAAAGAATGGGCATCCTCTGAGAAGTCCATCAGGTCACTGGTGCTCAAATTTGACTCTTTTATAATTCAAACATTTAGCCACAAATTCGGTTATATCCTTGTTCATAAAATACCACCAATAGTTCTATCTCAAGTCATGATACATCTTCGTTGTTCTAGGGTGAATGGAACATCTCAAATAATAGGCCTATGCTAGCATAAATCTAATCAAATCACCCACTATGGGCACATAAATTCTACCACCAATCTACAAAACACCATCAAAATCAAGGAAAGCCTTCTTTGCTTCTTTTCTCAATACTTTATCTCTAATAATACACAATTTCCCACCTTCAAATTGCCTTTCTTTAATAAATTCCATTAAGGAAGAATATGCCTTAAAAAAAAAAAGCAAAGATCCCACCATTACTTAAGATATGTAAATGAATAAGGCTATTGGCTAGACTCTGAATATCTCAAGCCAAATGTCCATCCTCAACACAAATCAAAGAAAGACTACCCATACTAGCTGAATATTAGCTACCATATTATCTTTACCAATATGGTATACGATAGTCATATCATTATCTTTCAATAACGTAATCGAATGTCCTTGTCTCAAATTAAGATCACTGTGGACAAAAATAAATTAAGGGATCCTATGATCAATGAATAGCTCACAATGAAACCCATATAAATAATGACTCAACTACTTCAATTATAAATATAATGGGTCCCAAAAGTTGTCTTAGGTATATTCAAATCCCTAATCTTCAGTTGATGATAACCAGAACTCAAATCAATCTTAGAAAACATCACAGTACACTTTAATTAGTCGAGCAAATCATTAATCCAAGAAAAGGTATATTTATATTTAATGGTAACCTTGTTTAACTACTTGTGTTATATGCACATCCTCATAGACACATCATTTTCATTAAAAACAAAATAGAAGCACCCCAAAAAGAGATACTCGGTCTAATAAATCCCTTACTCAATAAATCTTGTAATTGTTCCCTTATTTTTTTCTACTCAATTGGGGCCATATGATATAGAGGAATAGAGATGGGCTTAGTGACCGGATCTAAATCAATATGAAAGTTGATGTGCCTATTAGGAAGAACACCTAGAAGTTTAGCAGGGAAGACGTCTGAAAACTCACATCCCAGCCAATCGACTCTAAAGATAGAGAATCAACACTGGTATCTCAAATAAAGGCAAAATATGAGAGACACCCTTTATTAGTCAATCCTTAGTAATGAATGAAAGAGATCACCTTACTAGGATAAGAACCATTAGAACCTTCAACACTACTTTTGAGATACTAGGCATATCTAAAGTGATGATGTGGTATAATAAAACAAGACTGCATGATGTGGAGAAAGCCATTCCATACCCACACATAAAAATCTACCATATTCAATATAATTTGGTCTACCCAATTATCATACCCCACCATAGAAATAATACAGGATCAGTACACCCGATCCACCACTAGGAGCCTTCACGATAGCAGAAACATGTAAAGGTACATGTTGGGAATCGTTCATCATATCAAACTAGAAGTAAAATAGGTAGATACATATGAATAGTTAGATCCAAGATCAAATAATTTTTATGCAGGTCGACGGCACACTAGCACATTACCTTGAATCACTATATTGGAGGCTTTTTCCACTAGCCTACCCGGTAAAGCATAGAAACTACCTCTGCTGCTACTAGATTGAGAAACACCTCTACCATCACCCATAGGAAGTGTATCTCTACCATCACCTCTACTAGAGATCCGACCACCCCTACTAGACTATGTTCTACCCCGACCTTCGTCGGAGGTGCTGGTTCTCTAGATGGATATTGAGAACTGGACTGGTGACCTTCCTACCGGGACTTCTTATAGTCTCCCTATAAATGATAAAGATCACCATAAGTAAAATAGGATCAAGGAATCAAATTATGCTGAGAAAAAATAGATGTATCTAAGTGGCCATCATGGCCTGGTGTAATGACGCTCATAGTCATTAATGAGAAATGTGCAACGTTTTGCATTCTAGAGCATTTCAGTAGCTTCCCCAAGTCTTCATGACTTTCTAGAACCGGTAGTTTATTTCCTGGTGGTTCAATTGAGAAATATCTCAAATTGCCTATTTTAGAGCCTAAATCTAAATACTCCAATATTGTGAATTTTGGCTAGTTAGACCCTTGGTATCTTTCCAAGGTGTAAGTGCTCGATTTGCGTTGGTTTGTGAAAAGCCCAAAATTTACTCATTTTGACTAAGTCTTGGTTGGGTTTATTTTCTCTCGAACAACCTCCGATGTTAATTTTATCGATTCTATTGAGTCTGAAATGTGATTTTTACATGAGATATATATTTGGTTTGCCAAAATTAGACTTTGTTTCAATTTAGAACCCTTGGTTGAAATTTCTAAAAGTCATTGTTTTGCTGGTGCAGGAATAGACCAATTTATTAGTCAAACTATCGATTTCGCAATGCTCGAGATAAATCATCTAGTGTGCCAAAAAGTTGGCAGGTGTCGATAAATCGGATAATGTACCGTAACTTAGCAGGTGCCAAAAATCAAACACTTTGTACCGATAACATGGTACCCGCCCAGATTTTCCAGTGTCAGGGAGTGTCGCTTATCATCACAATTGGTCGATAGATCGGTACCTGAAGCTTATTTCTTCAGCTTCCCACCCATTTTTGGTTCATTATTTCATCAGCCTTTCTCTCATTTTCTCTCAACTTTTGGTGCGATTTTCTTTGGAAACTTCCCAAAACTAAGTAGAAAATTTCCTTGAAGCTCTCACACATTTTCCTCACCTTTGGTAAGTAATTTCATCCATTTAAATCCATCAAATTAGAGTTTTTCCTCCATTGATGACCTAGTCATGGTTTTTTAATTTTATCAATTATATCAAAGGTTGTTGAGTAACTTCTTGTTCAGTGGGGTTATTTAACTTCCTAGTAACCTTTCCCTTTCAAGATTTATAGTATAAATCCATAAAAGATCAAATCCTTAAACCCCTTTATACTCAATTTTCTTTGAGATGTTCAAGGGTCTTCCCTAAGCCAAATTGTGCTCAATATTGGAGCATGGGTTTTTAGTAACATTGGGGATCCCGTGGTGAATTTTATTTTCAGTTTTGACAAGTGGGCCCCGCAGGTCCATTTTAGGCCCGATTTTAGGCCCAGTTCGGAACTTAGTATAATTTATGCCTTTGGACTCATATTTATATATGTATTACTATTTTGTAAGTTTTAGAGAAATTGGAATTCATTTAATATTAGTCAGAGACATATTTGCAAGTTTGCTGCACTTTATCGTTGGATGACAGATAGTCTCTATAGGGTTATCTCTAGGTTTATAAATTTTATAATTGTACTAAATAGCATCCGTAGGTTGGGTTCTAGACCATTATAGTAACCTTAGATTGTTCTTTCGTTCATTTCTCATTCACTATTTATTTTGACATCTGGATTGATATTTGTCTGTGACCTGGAGTTGTCTAGTAATACCGATACGGAGCATAGGTAGTTGTCATTTTATGTATATATATATATATATATATATACTTCTAATGTGTTATGTATTCATTATACAAGAGTTTGGTTCATTGGCTGCGTTGAGAGTCATTGGGGCTAGGCCAGTATCACCATATGATTATTGAGCCGTGGAGGATAGACACTAATTTTAGTAATAATAATGGATAATGAGATAAACTAATAAACTAATAAACTAGATTTTTTGATAATAATATAAGTAAATAACCTTTTAACTATTTTAGACTCGCTGGTGTACCGAGCATCCAGTACTACTATTTCTACTTGATTTAGCCTAGGCTTTACACCCTAGGACTAAAAATTATCATTTAACTAACTAATCCGGGGAGTTGAGACTGACTTCGTTCGACAATGAGTACAGCCTCTGGCACTTAAGTCTATCATCGTGCAGTAGTGAGTATAGCTTTTTGATACTATCACAGATAAAATAGTTGATCATATATGTAATGTCCCTCATGGTTATTTACAAAAAATATGAGACGTTTTGAATTCTAGAGCGTTTTGTAGTTGCCCCAAGTCATTTATAACTTGTTGAGACTGATAGTTTAGATCCCCGATGACTTGGTTGAGAAATATATCAAATGGCCTATTTTAGAGCCTAAAACTAAATACTCGTTGACCAAAGTCAACTTTTCTTCGAGAAGAGCTAGGAATGCAAAACTATCTTCGAGAAGAACTCGTTGAATAAAGTCAACTCATGATGGTGGTCGCTATTTATATGTTGTTCCTACTCGACTTGAGGCTGTGGCCTCAAATGCTGTGATTACAGGTTTGATTTTTGTGTGTTTTATACCTTCTTCAGTATTATTTGACCCTGGATCTACTTGTTCATATGTTTCATCTTATTTTGCACCCAGTTTAGGGTTGCCCGGTGATGTGATGTCTATATTTATGCGTGTTGCTACCCTTATAGGGGATTCTTTAGTAGTGTATCGGATGATCCGATCTTGTTTGATTCTCTAATGGCGGGTTAGACACATGGACTGACTTGATGTTGCTAGATATGGTAGACTTTGATGTTATTCTTTGTATGGATTGGTTGTCTCCATATCATACGGTTCTTAATTATTATGCCAAGACTGTCACCTTAGCAGTACCAGGTTCATCTCCGGTTGTGTGGCATAGTTTTAGTAGTCATGCACCTACAGGCCTCATTTCTTGCCTACACTAAGGAGACTTGTAAGGAGATGGTGTTTGGCATACTTAGCCTATGTTTGTGATATTCAGGTTGACACTCATACTCTTGAGTCTGTTCCTGTTGTTTCTGAGTTTCTAGATGTATTTCCAACCGACCTACCAGGCCTACCACCAGAGTAGAATATTGATTTTCCTATTGACATAGAGCCAGGCACTAAGCCCATTTCTATTACTCCTTATTATATGGCTCATGCTGAGTTAAGAGAGTTAAAAGTTCAACTCTAATATTTTCTAGATAAAAGTTTTGTTCATTCCAGAGTCTCACCCTAGGGTGCCCCAGTTCTACTTGTGAAGAAAAAGGATGGTATAATGAGGATGTGTATTGATTATTGGCAACAGCATAAAGTTAGTGTGAAAAACAAATATCCTATGCCAAGAATTGATGACTTGTTTGATCAGCTTCAGGGAGCAGCAGTGTTCTCTAAAATTGATTTGAGGTCTAGTTACCATAAGTTGCCTATTCGAATAGAAGATATAAATAAGACAGCTTTCAAGACTGTTATGGTCATTATGAATTTTTAGTTATGTCCTTTGGCTTGACTAATTCTCCAGCAACCTTTATGGACTTGATGCATAGGGTGCTTAATCCCTACCTGTACTCATTTGTGATTGTGTTTATCAATGACATATAGGTGTATTCGAGAAGCAAATTCGTTTATAAGCATCATTTGAGATTGATTCTCCAAACACTGACAGAACACAAGCTTTATGCCAATTTCTCAAAGTATGATTTTTGGTTAGATTCCGTTGCATTCTTGGGGCATGTAGTGTCCAAATATGGGATTAAAGTTGACCCAGCAAAGATTCAGGCGATACGTGATTGGCCGAGATTGACTTTTATTTTTGAGATTTGCAGTTTCATCGATTTGGCTGGATACGATCGGTATTTTGTTGAGGGGTTCTCTTCAATTGCAGCACCTTTGACCAGACTAACTAGGAAGGATATTGCATTTCAGTGGTCGGATGAATCTAAGTTATGCTTTTCGAAGCTTAAGGACTTATTGACTTCAGTGCCAGTTTTGACCTATCTAGTGGGGGGTCAAGGTTTTTCTATGTATTGTGATGCCTATGGAGTTGGTTTGGGTTGTGTTTTTATGCAGCAGGGCTGAGTTATCACATATGCTTCGAGGTACCTAAAGATGCATGAGCATAACTACCCCACTCATGACTTAGAGTTGGCGGCGGTAGTTTTTGTGCTTAATATTTAGAGACATTATCTGTATGGGGTCCAGTGTGAGATGTTTACTGATCATTGTAGTCTTTAGTATATTAGGTTTGAATAAATTTCCTAAGATCCTCAACCTTGGTAGTTTCTGAGAGGTCGTTGGCGGTGGAAGTTCAATCATTGGCTAATCGGTTGGTTAGGCTTGATCTATTAGACCCTAGATATTTTTTAGCATATGTGGAGGCTAGATCTTCCTTGATAGATCATATTCGACTGCATCAATTTAAGGATAAGCGGTTGGTTGCTCTTCATGGTCGTGTGTTAACTGGAGAAGCCCGCAAGGCTTCTATTGATTCAGATTGTGTGCTTCGGTTTGATGGTCACATTTGTGTACCTCATATTGGTGATTTTGTATAGTTGATCTTAAGAGAGGTTCATAGCTCCTGGTATTCTATTCATTCGGGCGCAGCCATAATGTATCGGGATTTACAACAGTTATATTGGTCAAAGGAAATAAAGAGAGCTATTGTTGAGTCTATTTCTAAGTGTTTGAACTGACAGCAGGTTATGTATAAGCATCGGAGCCCAGATGTATTGATGCAAAGACTCCCTATTCCAGCTTGGAAGTGGGAGCAGGTGACTATGGATCTTTTTTCTGGGTTACCGTGGATCAACAGAGGTTTCGATATAGTCTGGGTCATTGTTGACATACTGACTAAGTAAGCATATTTTATTTTGACTCATTCCTCATATAATGTATAGTGTCTAGCTCAAGTTTACATTCATTAGGTGGTTATATTTCATGGTGTTCCTGTCTCTATCATTTCCAACAGAGGCACCCAGTTCATTTTGCAGTTTTGGAGGTCTGTACAACAAGACTTGGGTACTAAGGTTCATTTGAGTACCATATTTCATCCGCTGACTGAAGGTCAATCTGAGCAGACTATTCAAGTGTTGGAGAATATGCTGAGGGCTTGTGTGTTTGACTTTGGTGGTGCTTGGGATCAACACCTATCATTAGCAGAGTTCTCTTATAATAATAGCAATCACTCAGTGTATGGTAGGCAGTGTAGATCACCTATTTGTTAGTTTGATGGTTTGAGGCCAGAGTCCAATCAATAGACTTGTTGCGCGATTCACTTGTTCAGGTGTGGAAGTAGTGTTTGACATGAATCAAGGTCATAAGGAACTCGTAGCACAAAGTCAAGTTGAAAGTATTTTGAGTTTTGGATCATTTCATGCATGATCAACTTCAAACACTCATATATCCTAATATATGAGGAGTTATGTGATCCATAACCTATCCATGGAAATCTCAAAATCCGAGTAAAAAGATATGGGTATTGTAGCCTTAAGCAATGAAGCTATTTGAGAACAACACAGAAATCTAAATTTCTTCTATTCATTTTTAGGGGCTTTTAGATAATTTTCCTATCACTTGGGTGACGAAGTAGTGTCATTTTGGGGACTTTAAAGGTAGTATATTGCATAGGAATGAAGTTATTTCCAAAACTAACGTTAAATACCCACATTAAAACTAATCTAAATGCACAACTCATCTCAAAATATGACAAAACAAAAAGAGAAGAAAATAGCGAAGGTTTCTTTGTCCCCCAAAGCCTAGGGTTCTTCAAGATTTGTGGCTCACTGAATCTCTACCTAATAAGCTTCGTAAAATCTATATGAGACTTCAACAGGTGCTATCTTCCATCCCTTTTTCCAAACCCTTCCTCTCTAAATTATAAGTTTTATAGTAGAAATATTTAGGGTTTTCCAATTCATACTATATATTTGCTACCCTTTCTTGCATATTTATTGATGATTAATGATTACTTTCCATGAAATCTACATATCATATTATTAATATGCATGTTCTTATGAGTTAGGGTTTGCAAAGTTGTATATCCATATGAGTTAGAGGTTATGAACTTGCATATTTGTATAACTTAGAGAGTCATGTTTGTAGAGTTGTGATATGAACATACGATTTAGTAAAATTTTCATATTATTTGGTAAAAGTTTCATGACCTTTGAATTAAACAGTCCTACTCATGAATATTTTGAAGGAAATATGAAAACTTGATAAATCGTGTGTAAATCTTCAAACTTGATAAGTACATATGAAATAGATGAGTTTTATATGAGTTACTGAGTTTTATAACTACTATGTTGGTGATAGTAAGAGTCTCACTTCCAGAATTTCACTTGATTATTGTGAAGTATTTAATATTTATTTAGTGTTAATGAACAGAATCATGATGTTTAACTTTAAAATTATTAAGTCTAGTTTTAAAGTCAGAAATCTTTTAAAGAATTATTAACTACATGGATTACAGGATGAGAAAGAATACAAGTACATCTATGAGTAAGAGTTTATAAGACATACTTTTTCCAAAGGAGTCTAAGATAGTTATTTTCCAAAATAGGCTAAGACTTGATTTGTCTTAAAAGTCTAAGGAAGTTTTAGTTAGTCAATTGATAATTAAAATATTTTCACTGGTTAATGTTCAGAAGAATGAGTATTAGTTTTTGGGATTAGTATTAAAACCAAGTGAATTGGGTTTCAAGGCCCAATGCAATAACTATGTTTCCAACTATAAGATTATGTTATTTCTCCCAAAAAAGGCATTGTTATAAGACCCGACTTAGTTGGATCCACTAGGCTAAATCTCATGTACTTTCCATGCTCAGTAAAGTACTCCCCTTAGCTAGTGGTAGGCTGAGGTCTAAATGAGCACAACGTTTCACTCGCAAACCGACGTTCAGTCTGAGCAGACTATTCTGGTATTGGAGGATCAACATCTATTGTTAGCTTATTTTGCATATAACAATAGTTACCACTCCAACATCGAGATAGCACCATTTGACTTGGTGTATGGTAGGGGTGTAGATCATCTATTGGTTGGTTTAATGGTTTTGAGGCCAGAGTCTAGTCGACAGACTGGTTGCGCGATTCGCTTGATCAGGTCCAGTTGATTCAGAATAGTTTGAGGGCATCCCAGAGTAGGCAGAAGAACTACACTAATCGTAGGCTTTATGCCTTAGAGTTTGGAGTTAGTAATAAAGTGTTTCTGAGAATATCTCCTATGCATTGTGTGATGAGATTCGATAGGCGTGGAAAGAGTAGTCCCAATTATATTAGGCCATATGAGATTTTGGAGACAGTTGGCGATGTTTCGTATAGGTTTTCCTTAACTCCTATGCTTTCATCTTCTCATCCGGTGTTCCATGTTTCTATATTTCGGCGGTATATCATTGATGAGTCTCATGTTATTTGGGAGGATTCAGTGTAGCTAGATGAGGATTTATCCTTTATTGAGGATCCTATGAAAATTTTTGCTAAGGATGTGAGAAAGTTTTGGTCTAGGGAGATTCCAATGGTTAGGGTGCACTGGAGGCACTGTCCAGTCAAGGAAACTACTTAGTAGATCGAGAGTATGATACAGAAGTAGTATCCACAACTATTTGAGGCATCAGGTACATTCTCTTCTCATCTATTTCTTTCTTTTATTTGACTTTTGTGGACGAAAGTCCTTTTAGTAGTGGATATTTTAATGACCTCATGGTCATTTATGATAAATACATGACGCTTTGCATTCTAGAGTGTTTTAGTAGCTGCTCCCAGGTTATTTATGACTTGCTAGGACCGGTAGTTCTGAACCCTGGCAAATTGACTGAGAAATATCTCAAATTTCCTATTTTAGAGCCTACAACTAAGTACTCATTGACCAAAGTTAACATTCCTTCAAGTCTATCGTGGAATTAAATTCCAATAGTTGTATTAGCTCCAGAATGCCAAACAAAGTCAAGATTGATTTTAACTCTGTCTTTTAGAGTTTTCATTTGAAATTTATGCTAATTTGGGAATTTAAGTTGATTTTAAGGCCTAAAGTGGAACATGAGTGTATTTTGGGGGATTCGAGGCTCAGATCGAAGTTCAAACACTTTCAATAGCTCTAGAATAGTGATTTAAGGCTGGTGGAGGTATTGGTTAAGTTTCTACACTTGTAGTTGCATTTTGAGGTGTTGATGGATGAATTCTTAAAACTTAGCTTAAGTGTTGACTTGGTCAACATTTATGCGAAATGACCTTGGATTCTAATTTCTTCTACGTCATTGAGTTCGAAATGTCATTTTGGGTGTGTGTGCATAGGTTTTTGTGTAAATTGGATTCCGTATGCATTTTGAGTGGAGATTCGGAGCACCTTGTTCTCTTTAACTTTGATATCAAAACCTGAAATTAGTGCAAGTGTAGTTACTCATCGTAATCATGTGAGGCCATACGCGATCGCGATGTGTAAAATATTTTGCCTATGCGATCGCGATGCCTTGAGTAACTAACAGTATAAATCCTTGCACAACCCTTACGTTTTCATTCAGCAAAAACATCATGATTTATTTAGTTATAGGGAGAAAAAAACTCCCACACATCATTCTAAGGCGAGGAAAAATTCCCACATCATTGTTTTTCGATTCACTCGAGTTTTGGGTAAGTTTTTTTCATTTTAATTCTTAAGTTTCTTGATTTCCTCCATTAATGAAACCCAGTTGATGAAATTCATAATGTCATGTGATAATCCATATATTATTGTATAATTCTTTATTCTCTGAGTTTTTTTGACGTCTAGTATCATTAATGTATCAAAATTGCAATGTTTAATCCATGAAAATCGCATCTTTGACCCCGTGTATTTCATATTTGTCCAGTTGTTTAGAAACCCTTCCTGAACTAGAATTGTGCTCAATTTTGGAGCACAGGTTCCTAATGACGTTGGGAATCCTGTGGTGATGTTTATTTTTAGTTTTAGTGAGCGGGCCCCACAAGATCATTTTTGGACCGATATTTGGCCCAGTTCGAAATTTAGTAAACATCATACTATTAATCTCATATTAACATATAGAATACTTTGATACAAGTTTCAAATCATTTAGAGATCTTTTGACATCAGTCGAAGTAAGAATCGTGAATTTGTAGTACTTTATCATCGGACCACAGGTAGGCTCCGTGGGGCTATCTCTTGGCATTAGCTTTAATAATTGTACTAAAAGGATCCATGGGTTGGATAGCTAGGTGGACATAGTGATCCTGTAGCATTCTTTTGTTTGTTCCACGTTTATAATCTTGGCATCCGATTGATATGGTGCCCATCAATTAGAATTTGACTAAGGCATATGATGTTGATATTACATGATCATCTATTTATATATATACCTGTTAATGTGTTGTGCACTCATGACACAAGAGGTTGGGCCTATGGCTCCGATAAGACTTCATTGGGGCTAGGTTAGTATCACTACATGATTATTGAGCCACTGACGCTAGAGATTGATTTTTATAATAATGAGGATAAATATTACAAGTTGATAAATTGGAATATTTAATACTAATAATATAAGTAAATGACTTTTTTAACTGTCTCAGACTCGACATTGTATCCAGCACCCGGTAATACAATTATCGCTTGTTTTAGTCCAGGTTTTACCTCTTGGCACTGGGAAATAACATGTAGTTTATAAATTCTAAGACTTGAGACCAAATTCGTTTCGCAGTGAGTACAGTCGCTGGGACTTGAGTCAGTCTTCGTACGTCAGTGAGTATAGCTTTTTTACACTTATGGCACTACTGGTTATGGAAACTTGACGATACCCGATCTATTAAGGATATTGGTGATACAGTATATATATATGGAGGCATTGTACGCCCTAACTTATCAATGACGGCTTGATAAGACTATTGATATTCAGCACGAGATGCCAGACTTTTGAAACCCTTGAGGTTCTGATATATGGGATGTGAGGTTATAATAACGTTAGAGATAGTATGTGGTGACATACCTCCATGGACCTTGCCTCCAGGCTGCAGCTGACATGGAGGGGGGGTATAGAATAGAGGAGTGATATATTGGGAATATTTAAGTTAGCCTTCCATGGGTTCTGCCTGTTGGGCCTACGGTTATCGGAGGGGATGCGTACGTAGGACTAGTTACTTCATGTGATTTTATTTACTTTCTGCACTTGTTTTCTTCAGTTTACCCTTAGGTTGTCATGGGGGCCTATGGGTTAGCATGTTTTCGTGTACATTGTGCTTCTATGTAAGGGACTTTCAACATTTATTTGCCTTATTTATTATTCCTATTACTGCTTAGTTATTATCGCTGGTTAATTGCTACTTCATGATATATGGGATTTTGTGCCTTACACTCTTATTTAGTCATTTACTCTTTTAGTTGAGGTTACCGGTATACCATCCATGTTCTACTCCTGTCTTCTTTTGACCCTTGATTATTGCATTATTATTCAGATATATTGTTGCAAGGATTTTAGGTACGTCTTCCTTCAGCTTCTGAGATCCTGTTATCTAATTAGCTAGCAATACTTGTCTACTTGAATTCGATTCTTATTTGAGTAGCCAGGTTTCCCTTGTTGTACTATTTTCTTCTATGACCCCTTTATTGTATTCCATTATTTACTACTTTTATTATTGTTATATGC
>JBDJHY010238568.1:0-10882 GCA_039654485.1 Withania somnifera
ATATGCCCGGGGCTTGTCTTAACAAACCAAACCATGGAAGCCTTATCTGAGACTTCAAGCTATGAGTTCTTAGAGGATGGCTTCTATGTCTTTGAATACCCTATTTAGTGTTCTTCAGGATCAGTTTCATGTATGGATGGTCTCTTGGGGAAAGAGGAATGCTTGGGAAAAAGGAGAAGCTTGTAGAAGAGTTGGACAGCCCGTATCGGAACAGATGAGCTGCCCAACCTATATCCCAAAATGGACTAGCCCTTAACTGGCCGTTCGAGAGGAGACGAATCATCTAACTAGCTTCCCCAAAGAAGACAGGTTGTCAAACTAGCCATCTAGGAAGAGGCGATTCGCTCAAACTACCATCTGGACTAGCTTAGGGACCTCTTAGTTAGTATTTACTACTTTTGGTCTAATAATGTAATTAACTTAAGCCCTTTTCTATATATAGTAGTTCTTTCATTTCATTAGGGAGATTTTTGAATGATGATTAATTGAGAGGCTCTTGTGAGTTTTAAATCTCTTTGGTATAGATGAATTGCCTTTGGTGGGCTTAACTTGTATCTTGTGAGAAACAAAACTTACAAGGAGATTCAATTTCCTGGAGGTTTCCATAAGATTATGGAGCCTAGTCGAGCTTAATCGATAGGGTTTAAGGGTTTAATATACCTTTTATTTTGTCAAATTCCTTGTCTTCATGTCTCGATATGTATCCTCTATATTTATTTTGATTTTATTACTTTCTTGTATCCGTGTCCATATCATATTATATCAAAGCGTCTTTAGAATTTTATTTTTACGAAGTTCTTCTTGGGGTTTTGATATCGTTTGAATTAAAAAATAGTTAAAAATCACTTTGAAAAATTTATTTTTATTTTTTGTTTCATATACTAGATTCTTGTTCCCTAGTATCAATTGAGTCATAATCCAAAGTTTCAAGTCGTTTCGGGTTGATTTGAGCTATCTACCATTTTCAGGTTTCGAGAGCTTGAAAAACTTAAAGTGGGTCTGTGTTTTTGGGTTGTTTTGGAGATAAAAAGTGTTGGGGTTTGATTTATTACTTTTTTGGAAGTCGAATCTCAAGTTTGGTGCAGATTGAAATTGAAAATCCTTGAGGGTTAAATTTTGTTGTCGTTCGTGTTCTACAAGAACTTGAAGAACACATATGTAGGTTTCAATTTCGTGGGAGATTTAGGTTTAGAATCATGTTAATAGCTATTGGATTTTGTTCCATTCATAAAGGGGAACTTAAATTTCAAGTTTGATGGGATTCCGAGCTCATTTGAGTGAGGTTAAAAAATTGGGTTTAGTCCAAATTTTGATCTTCGTTTTGGGGACTTATGGGTTTATTTCAGAGCTCCTAAATTGTTGAAAAGTGTTTATAATAGTACAAGGAGCTTGGGAATCAAATTTGGTGAGATTTAAGGAAGAACACATTCAATGGTGTTCTTCAAAGTTTTAAGAGGGTTCCATTTGGACCTTTAATTCATGTAAACTCTGAAGATAAAAAGTAGTGGGTTTTATTCCTCACCTTGAAATGAAATCACGGTTAAAATTTGAGACGATTCAGAGTTTGTTTGATGGGTGTTGGGATTTTGAAACTCAAGAACTTGTTCTTGGATCTTCATGTGAAGAAGATGATGAAAAGAGGCTTTTGATCCAAAACCCTAGATTCAAAATGTGAAAAATGTGTTTGGGACTTGTTAGTTTCACTAATAAAGGGGAAAAAGGTTAAAAAAGCTTGAATTTTTTAGAAAATATAAAGGATTACGATTTTGATTTTAGGCAGTCCAAAACCTTAGAGGCAGAAGCTTTGAACGAGCTGTCAGAGCTCAGACTAACCGCCCAAAGAATTACTCCCCTAAAAAAATATTTCTGGAAATTATGGCAACATTGGATGAAGCGTTAGACGAGCTTCACCATCTTAAGAAAGTAGTCCCCAACTAGGAAGCCACAACATCTAGCTTTACAAAGATGGGACACATTTGATCCTCCCAAACGAAAGCTCTTGGACGAATCGTCCAAAGCTAGATGAGTTACCTTCACATATTGGAAGAGTCTCCCAAGACCCTAGAAAAACCGTCAGAGTCTATAAGAGCCATTTGTTTTCCTTTGGACAAACTGTCCTACTGTTTGGACAAAATGTCCAATGCCAGACTAACCGCCCCACACACAGTCCAAACTCAACTTTCAAATCCAAGTTCTATTCTTCAAATCTAACCCTAGATCTAAGTTTCTTCTTACATTCTTATCTCTTCTCAACTAGTATTGATTAGTATTAGTTCATACTATTTATCACTAGTTCAATTTTAGATTTTCACCTCTTTCGTATGTAGCTTCTTTCAGGCTTTTCTAGTTTTGTTGCGTAGAATCTCTTGATTCTCGTCTGTTATTTGTTTTTATTCTTTGTTTTGTCAACAAGAATCCATTCCAACCTCGAGAATTAATTGAAACTTGAATACTTTGGGATTGAGCAAGGTTCAAGACTAGTCGAGCCAAACTTGTGAGGTATTCAAAGAAAGATAAAGAGTGTTGATGAGGATTTTTTCTATTAACTTTGTTTGTTCATTTTTTTGGTACATTTTGCTTTCTTTTATTGTTATAAGGAAATATTATCTATGGATTCGTACTGTGGTAACTACGACATGGGTGACTAGGATTATAGTAACGAAAGTTATGGATACAACGATGATGGAGCTTATTGCGGCTATGAAAATAGCCATATCATGATACATATGGGAATGAGAGCTACTATTTTGAAGGTGAATATGAGGAAAATGATGATCATTGATCTTATGAAGAGTATGAGGAATCATGTGCAGGTTCCTATGATGACGATGAAGTATGCAATGTGTCTTACACTTCTCGATCCATGAAAAATGCTAGGGAAAGCTCAACTCCAGTGTTTATGGAGTCCACATCCTATACTTATTGTCGCAAAATTTGGGGTATGGCTATGTGAACAAATTTTATGGGTAAAGGTGGTCCCTAATCTTACCTTAATTGGGAATGGCTATGTGAACAAATTTTCCAACATTGCAACGTAAAGAAAGATAGAAATATTGGAGCTCCCTTAGCAATCTAAAAAGGGACGCATATCGATGGTGGTTTGAGAAGAGTAGGCACATCCATACTCCAACTTGCGAATGGTTGAAAGAGTATATGAGATCAAAGTACTTTCGGAAGGGTACCAAACGCTCTATAATGTGGATCCTAAGAGACAAGTTTATGAGATCAAAGATTCAATTTGTGGTTTTATGGGATTTGATCTTGTCTTCGATGATTATTGTTATGCAAACTATATCAACCCATCTACCATGGAGTACTTAAGGTTATCTTCAGTCAATAAATATTACCTCTATGTTATAGATGTGTACAAGGTTACTAAACATGTGAAGGTTTCCTTCAGTTTACATGAATCTTATGATGAGGTATGGTGTGATGTGGCTCCTATGGATTTTTTCCACTTGTGCTTGGGATAAAATTACCTTTTCGAACATGGGATCCCGAAAGTAAAGACTTGGTCCAAGTACATTTTAGACCAAAGTGGGAATGAATACTCACCACTCCTAAAGTGCAAAACGAGACAGAAAAGATTAAGAGGAATAAGGGAGTGCAAAGTGGAAACCTAAGAAATAAAAAAGGAGAGTTTGTGTGGAGTAATGTGAAGGGGTTATCAAAAACCCAATCTAACCCTTCTTCTTCTTGTCCTTCTCTTAGTATGGACTCTTGTATAGGTACAAGATTGACGAGTGAAGGAACTCAAGTTTTCAAAAAAATGCTTACACATAAGGAGATGATGGAAATGCTAGCTTTCACGAGTAAACAGTTGGAAAAGAAAAACAAGGAAATGGAAGCTACATATCAAGGTAAAGAAGATACTTCACACGAACTTAAGGGTACAATAGTAACTCTCAATACTTCTACTCTTAAAAATGAACATGATCATAGTATAAGTGTGGGTAGTAGTTTGTTTTTTACATTAGCTTAATAATGCTATACCTTGTCTTGACGATGTATAAATTAAAGAAGTAAAGACACTAGTTGATCCTATTAATGATCGAGTTGATTCTTCTTTTGATATCACTTCATGTCCACCTAGTGTTGACATTTGTGCCTTAATTGATCGTAAATTTTCATATGATTCCTTGTCACAATATGGTACTATCCTTGTTGAGGATCTATCAACACTAGTTGATCCTATTGATGACCTGGTTGACTATCCTAGTGAGACCCATCCACGTCCACCTAGTGTTGATACGCGTACTCCCTACAATAGTGAAATATCTTATGGTAATGATGTTCATCAACTTTCTTTGAAATATGTCTCACCAGTTGAGGATGATTATTGTGTTTTTAATGAGCCTCCAACTAGTGTTATTGTTGATAGAGTTGATTATGAGAATAGAAGTGACTCATTGAGCTTGTCATGCATTGAGGATACAATTTATTATCTTGATCATAGAGATAATATGCTTGAAAAGTATTCAAATCTTGATACTTTCCTTTTTGAGAATGAATTTTCATAGTTAAAGTCTCTCTCTTGGATTGATGGTTCACTCTTCAAATATAATGTCTTGTTTGAATGTGATGATATTGCTTCTAATGAACTACCTAGTGGTGTAAGCTCGAATGATTGTGTCACTCTTAAGTTCTATATTATTTATGATAACCCACTATGGTGTGAGATGCTCCTCCCGAAGTTAGAGAAGACGGGAGTACATCGAGCGGTAAGGAACTTATTGAAGGAGGAAAGGGTGTTTGCTCTTTATGTATATCTTTCTCTTTGTGTGACCTTCTTCTTGATGGCTTATGTAAAACTATTGTTGTGGATAGTTGTCATGTTTTTGGGACACCGAGGATAATGTTATTTTATAAAACATCTTTCTATATTATCTATTTTTATATAATGACACTCAATTTCATAAGAAGATATTATATGTCAGTAGAAGTGGCAACCGGACAAGTGGATGTTTATTTTATTTCTTCCATGTTTTTTCTATCCCTTTTGTCCTTGGTGTTGGTTATTTTGGTAATCAAGTACTTGTTATGTGGGGTTATATAACCCTTGTACTTTTTATAGATACTTGGATATATGTTTACACAAACCTTAGCATTATGATGTGATTGTTTTTTCTAACGCTAACCCTCATTCCATGAGGAGTTCTTTGTTGTCTTTCCCTATGGTTTTTTCTAGTTTTGAATTCGTGGACGAATCCTTTTGAAGAAGGGAAGGATGATATGAATATGCCTGAGGCTTGTCCTGACTAATCAAAGCATGGAAGCCTTATTCGAAAGGTGCAAGCTATTAACACTTCTAGGTTGACTCATATGGCTTTGAAGACCCTATTTGGTGCTCTTTGGGATCAATTTCATGTTTGGATAGTTACTTGGGGCAAGAGGAAAGCTCGGGAGCAAAGAGAATCTTATAGAAGAGTTGGATAGCCCGTCTGGGAATAGACAAGCAGCCCAACTTGTAGCCCAAAATGGACTAGCTGCCTAACTGGACGTCCTAGAGGAGACGACTCATCAAACCCGTCTCCCAAAATAGACTGACCGCCCAACTGGCCGTCCCAGAGGAGATGACTCATCCAATCGGCCATCCCAAAGAAGACAGGTTGTCCAACTGGCCATTTGGGAAGAGGCGATTCGCGAAAACTGTCATCTAAAAGCTTCTGGACTAGTTTGGGAACCTCTTAGTTAGTATTTACTACTTTTGGGATAATAATGTAATTTACTTAAGCCCTTTTATACATATAGTATTTCTTTCATTTCATTAGGGAGATTTTTTAATGGCAAGCTTAATTTTATCTTGTGAGAAACGAAAATTACAGGGATTTGATTTCCTCGAGGTTTTCGTAAGATCGTGGTGCCTAGTTGAGCTTAATCGATAGGGTTTAATATATCTTTTTTTATCGATTTATTTGTCTTCTATGTCTCGATATCTATCCTTGAGGTTGGACCTATAATTTCTTTAAAATCATAAAATGGACTAATTATTTAAACTCCTTTGTATACTTGAAATTCTCTTATTCTAGTCGGTGGATTTTTCACACCGATGACACTGTATGAGTAGAATCTTAGGTTTTCGGTCAGAATTTTATGGGTGAGATAAGACTGGTTGGGGTGGGTCATTTGGTTGTTGTTGGTCATTTGGTGGCTATTTATTGGCCAAAAAAAATAAAGCTTGTTGCTGCCGATGATGATGGCAGTGTCATTGTACTCATGTCTCTAGCAAAAGAGGCAGGAAAAAAGATGAAAAAGAGAATGGTGAAGGAGATTGTTTAAAATTAAGGTATCTGTAAATAATAGGGTTAAATTAAAAAAAATATTATTTATGTAATTTTCTCAAACTACTCTGATTATTAGTAAATATGGTATGTAAAATTGGGCATTATGCAATTTATCCTTTAATATATAGTTGGATATGGTCCCATTTGCGCAACATATTTCTCCTCGATATTTTCTTCTCTAAAATTTTTATTAAGTGTACAATACAAATATACAACCTACACTTTTCTAGACAGGTAAAGCATGGATCCTTTGATAAAATTATTTTATATTTCTTGGGCTTAATTAGAGATCTACAATTATAATTTATTTAATTATGATTCACTGCTACGGTTATAAGAAGGAAAGATGAGAGCGAGACTGAGAATAAGAGTGATAGTTGAGAGTCGATCAAGATTAGGAGAGGAGGAGAGAGGCGAGCGAGATTAGGAGACGAGGAGAGAGAAAAGAGAGAGGATGAATACATGTCTTATTTGTTGTATGACGAATACAATTGATTTGTATCACCAAATATAATTACATAATATTATATCAGGTTGTATCAAATGTAATTTGTTCTTTGCGTTTGCACTATATATTAAATGTATCAATTAATACAATTTTATTAAGTTAAATGAATATAATAGTATCAAGTTCACAAATACATTTTTATCAAGTCTATTAACGAACAAAATGTGTATGAAGTGTATTTGTTCCTTGTGTATTCACTATGTACTTAAATGTATCTGCAAATAGCTATAGATTTGTATCAACGTATTCCACTACATTTTATCCTTGTTATACATCTATGTCATGTGTTGTATACTCTTCCACGAAACAATTGATGCAATATTGTATCTCTCCCTTGTATAGGCAACTGAGAATATGAATACGAAATTGACAAGGAGAAAAGGAAGTTGAGATACGAAGATCTTCTTTGTCTAAAAACATCACATTGAAACTCCCAGATCCTTTGTTTCTTATTGGATTTCAATTTAGCCAAAATATAGGGAGGGGACGGGAAACGAAGAGGGGGGAGTGAGGGAGGAGAGAGGCAAACAATAAAAGGGGAGTGGAAAGCAAATGAAGGAAAGATTCGAGCGAGAGAAGAAAGCGAGCAAGGAGAGAGACAAACAAAAAAGGGAGAAGGGAAAGCAATTGAGGAGAGAGGGAGGCAAGAGAGGGAGTGAGGGGGGAGGAGAGAGGCAAGCGAGAGTTTAAGAGAGAGGAGAAATTTGCTATAAAATCCTAAATATAAGTATGTGATGTAATTGTTTTAAATTATTGTTGTTTATGTAATAAATACATAACACTTTTTTTAAAAAAAATTTCATAAGTTCCCAAACATTCTTAATATATTTACTTATTCTCTCACTATTTAAAATTAATTGCATAATAGACCACTAGTTTCGTGCGATACATGTTATAATCACACCCAGTTACATGTCAAACTTGTTGTAAGGATGTGAGGTATCTGAGACTGAACCATGTATCCTTATCATATTTAGTTATTCTCTCACTACTTTAAATTAGTTACATAACATATCACTAGTTTCATGTGATACATGTTGTAACCATGCTCAAATCTACGTGATACATGTTGTAATCATGCAATGTATCTGAGACTAAACCATGTATCTTTACCGTATTTATTATTCTCCCACTACTTTAAATTAATTAAATCATATACTACTAGGTTCGTGCGATACATGTTGTAACACACCCAGATATATGTGATACAGGTTGTAACAATACTATGTATCTAAGACTAAACATGTATTCAAAATACCTTAACCATGTATTTGAACATCTTAACATGTATCCATGTATATCAGAGAATTACTTGTTTACAATGTCCGTGATTATATTGTATCGCATGTCTAATCATGTATCTGATAATCTTAACATGTATTTGTATGTATCTGAAAACGGACCCAAGAGAGCCAAATATGCTTGAAAACCAAAGTATCAAGGAAGCGGGAAGACTAGATAGACGGCAACGATTATTAGAGGAAGTTATATTGCGTATCAAATTTAAATGATCTATTATGTAATGTTAAAAATTAATAGATAAATAAAGTAATTAGTTTTCATTTGATATCTAACATTCATATTGAAATCCGACTAAATAGATATGACATAATTACCTTACTATGTAATTTTTCCTTAGTTTTATCATTTGCCGTAATCTCCTTGACATGACAACGCTTCATTTCTTTTACTTTTCAATGATAGAATTATTTTTGCGTTGTCCTAAATGGTGAATAAAATAGGGACCAAGTGAAAAAGTTTACCATAAAATCCAACGTCTGATCTCCTACAAACGAACACAAAAACGTGCTAAGAATCTTTGTTTTCATAAAATTCACTATATATCATCCTATAAGTATGCTTGTCGTGGGCCGTTTGGTTCGTCCAAAAAAAATTTGGCCCCGGCGGTTTCTGGTTTGGTCCGGTTTGAATTGTTCCGGGACGATCTTCAATGGGCCTAGCCAATTCGGGTTGAAATGCTTGATTCGAATCGTCTGACCCGATCCATGTGAACAGTGTCCGGTCTAACCCATTAACAATGATTCCGTTAAAAAAAATTAAATACGTTTAATTCATAAAAATATATATTTGTATTTTAAAATTAGTACGAGTATACAAGAGTTATTAATAATATTTATATATACTAAAGATATATACTATATATTAACGACATATACACAAAATATACTACATGTATATACTATACACTAGAGATAATGTATATATATATATATATAGTATAAAAAAGATATATACATATTAAGGATATATGTACTATATATACAAAGTATACTAGAGGTATATACTATATATAAAATATACTAAGGGTATATATATATATATATATACTAAGGATATATAATATATATAAAAAATATACACACACTAAGGATATATATTATATATACTAAAGATATATACTATACATAAAAATATACTAAAGATATATTAAACATATTAAGAATATAAACTAACTATAGCTTTCTTCAATCATCCTATTTAATTCATCAACATTAACACTAGGATCTATTGGGTTACACTGGTCAAAATCAACAAATCCATATCTAGGACTTGCTTCTGTTAAAGGATGCGCTGACAATACTCTGGAACCAATCCTTTATTTCTTCTTTTTTATTGGATCCAATCTCTGAGGCATACAAAATATTTATTGCATTGCTTTTCAATGAATGTCGATAGTCCCATATGTTGTCGTCCCTAGCTTAGTTGCTTTACGATAGAACTGTTGACATGGGAATATTCATGACGTCCCTAGTTAGTGCTGATAAAACTGAAAACTTGCTTGATTCACATGCCACCATTCTAGCGGGTTAACTTTCATGCTAATTTCCTTGAGATTCTGCAACAAATAAAGATTTAGTTCATCCTCAACTCATCTCTATGAGTTAGCTGATATACTACTATAAAATATGATATTAGTAAAATCAGGTATAGCATGTGTCAGCCTTTTTAAGAATAATGATGATGACTCTTTAAAATTAGAAGGCTCATCAGATTAGTTAGTAGGATTAGTTGGTGTGGCATAATCAAATATAGTGGTATGGTGTTCATATAAATATTTCAAGTGCAGATTCGCGTCAGCTATAACATCAAACAGTGGAGGTTCTTCATCATGTTTACATTGTACAAAATTCAGACATTATTATCTGTTTTAAAGAAAGATTTAATGTAGCACCAATTAAATAAGTAGGGGTAATTGGGAAAATATTTTTAAAAAATTTCAAATATTGTGCCAATAACATCTCCGAAACCGCGTTCATTCTTACTCAGAAAGCAATAGAGATATCTCATCTACATAAAGCAGAATAGAAGAAACAGTGGGATAATATTGAGACGAAAATATATTAGTAGTATTGTAAAAAATTTCAAAATATTCATCTACTTCTCTAATTAGGTTCCAATCCGAATTTTGTAACACATGCTAAGGTTATTGGAAAAATTGGTTAAAAATAACACTAGTGAGCTTCCTATATTTTAGCAAGTTTTTAAAAATAGGTACGTTGAATTCATCCTAATTTCTATTTATTTAGGCATTAATCTAGGTTTCAGATTAAACTGTGCATATTTTACTTTAAATTCTGCAAGTCTAACCCTTCTATTGTCACCTTGACTAAACCTAGCTACCATGTCTTAATTTTTCAAGTATAGGTTCAAAAAAAATCAAGACCATACTTAACAATTAAACTATATATGACAAGTACACCTAATATAAAAAAATTCTTCAAGTGGTGGAGAAGGTGATCTTTTTACTGTCTCAATAGCGGCAGTGTTATTAGATGCATTGTTAAAAGCTACATATAAAATTTACCATTCAGATTATGATAATTATCAACTTTAGTAATCGTTTCTAGAACAATTCTTCACTATGCCTACGATTTTCATCATATAGAAAAGCTAAAATTTCTTTTTAAATTATAAAATTACTAGCTATGCAGTGACAAGTAATAGTTAAATAATCACTTTGATTTACAATACGACCAAGATCCAAAGTTAGAGAAACTCTACATAGATGATTAATAAATAGGGTACGTAAATAAAATACATATTTTTCGTGTAATCTAAAAACATCTAA
>JBDJHY010238578.1:0-10882 GCA_039654485.1 Withania somnifera
GAGAAACTGAATTCCGAGGTCATTTACTCAAAATAACCCCTCAAACCAAAAAGGCCAAAAATGCATCTTTCCGCCAAGACCCTGAAATTGCAATGATAAGCACGAAAATAAAACCAATACCTTACATAGCCTAAATTTATCATTTCAGAGTTGCTAGAAGCATCATAATTTCAATCCAACACTCCAAACATCGAATTACCACTCAAGATCCACTTTTAGGCTTAAACTTAGCTAAATTCCACAAATTCGCATAATTGACAACGAAACCTCCAAAACATAATTTTAGGGTGAATCTTGACTTTATTTGGCATTCCGAAGCTAACAGAGCTGTTGGAATTTAATTCTGAGCTCGTCTTGAAGGAAAGTTAACTTTGATTAATGAGTATTTAGTTTTAGACTCTAAAATAGGGAATTTGAGATATTTCTCGACCGAGTCATCGGGGATTCGAATTGTTGATCCTAGCAAGTCATAAATGACTTGGGGAAACTACCAAAATGCTCTAGAATACAAAACATCGTTATTTATCATGAATGACGATGAGGGTCATTATAGTTAGCTTTTCACCATTTTTTGTGATGCATCTCGAGTTGATTTGGGTTAAGTCTTGATTCAAAATAGTAAAGTTATTACCTATGCTTGTAGACAATTAAAAACCCATGAGATGAACTACCATACACATGATCTTGAGTTGGAAGCCGTGGTACATGTGTTGAAA
Source organism: Withania somnifera (assembly GCA_039654485.1). NCBI lineage: Eukaryota > Viridiplantae > Streptophyta > Magnoliopsida > Solanales > Solanaceae > Withania > Withania somnifera. The sequence goes on from JBDJHY010238578.1 coordinate 717, forward strand.
TAATAGCGTCATTACTTATATGGAGTTCATCTTGAGGTCGTCATTAACCATCAAAGTCTTCAGTACATCTTTAGTCAAAGGGATATTAACTTGAGATAGTAACGGTAGGTTAAATTGCTAATTATTATGATATAACTATCCTATACCACCTGGGTAATGCCAATGTCGTAGCTGATGATTTATGTAGGAAATTAGCTAATATGTGTAGTGTTGCATTGATTCAAAAAGAGTTATGACCTTTATCTAGGGAGGTTTTGAGTTTGGCAAACAATTTGGTTCATTTTTAGATTTTGGACAGTGGTATGCTTGCTTTTTATTAATTCTCGTTCTTCTTTATGGAGAATATTAAGGAAAAGAAGTTCAAGGATTGAAAGTTGTGCATTATCAGAGATATGGTATTGAGGGAGTAACAAATTAGCTATATCTTGACCTCGAGGGTATTTTGATGATTGGTAATTGGATATGTATACCTAAGGTAGGTGATTTGAGTTAGAGGCACATAGTTTGAGGTATTCAATCCATCTGGGAAGGACAAAGATGTATCATCATTTTATCTAACACTATTGGAGGTGTGGCATAAAGATGGATATAACTGAGTTTGTGGCTATTGATAATGCCCAAACGTACTATTGAAATACTACGGTCACTGTCAATATAATTACCTAACAAGAGTCGGGGTCAAATCCATAGAGAGTGAAAGGATTGAAATTCACCTATGAGTGTTTGAGTTCACTAAATGTGTGCTACTCGACTTAATTAAACAAAGAAGAGAGGGCGTTAATTAATTCTACTAATTACGTTAACCAGTTTGATGTTTGAAATTGTAGAAAACACACTAAGCAAGTTGAGTTGATTAAGCAAATTATTTAGGCTTAGGGGTATGCGCTAATAGGATTGAGTTCTAACTTGGGTGATTGAGATTTAGCAAATATTCTATGTAAGAGAAAGAGTAGGCTAAGTTAAGACTTAGACACTTAAATATGTGTATTCAGTATGATTAGTATTCATGCCATCTCTCAATAAGATGAACACAATGTTTAACCAACCTTATTACCTTATACTTAGGAGCTTAATTCTAAGTCTACCGAATTAGATGGGTGTTAAACCCAAATTTATGCCATTAATGATTTCTCAAGAACAAGTCCCATTACATAGTAACTAGATTATCTTAAGATAAACTTGAGTTGTCAACCTTAAATCAATAATAAACCATGAAATCATTAATGGACCCATACTCACAAAAGGTTTCTAAGATAAAATCCCATCACCCATAGATTTTAGTAAACACCCTTTACCAAACACACCCCAAAGAAAAAGATTTATACAAACATAGAAAAGGATAACGTAGTTATACCTTGCAAAGGTTCATATTCATTCATATTCAAGATTCACATAGTCAGTGACTAGCATTAGAAAGGTGGCCGAGGAGACATTTGATGGATGATTGTCAGTGATTCCACCGCCATCCTGAGCATCTTCTTTGACTTTGCATAGTTTATGTTCCTTTTGCCTCCTTTTAATTGTTTTTGACTTGATAACCTAAATTTGACTCAAAACATGAAAGTTAACCAAATCAACATTATAATTGAGAAAAATGGTTAAGGGTGCATGAATTTTTGTGATATTTTTAGGGATAATGAGTGGTATTTTTACAACTTATCAACACCCCAACTTAATTCTTTGCTCGTCTTGAAGGAAATCGACCAATCAATGAGATATGGAGCCAAAAAATAGTTCTAGATTGTAGTCATTCACATACATCATTTGAAAACTTCATACCCTTTACAACGAAATCAATGTTGACATGCTTACAACCTTACACCTCTTCCGTGGATCACAAGCCTCCATAATTGACTAAATATCATCATTTATAATTATGCTCAACAACATAAGTCACTCATTGGAATAAATTTGAATGCTCATTCTCTCAAAGATGATTACATGCACAAAAGACATGCTATAGTCTTGCCCTTAAAAATCCCGAAACAACTTCCTCGGCTTGTAATGTAGGCTACGGGTAAGGTAGGTAGCACTTGGATACTAGTGATTCAACTTCCACAAAGCACAACAAGTGATCCCTTTTACCTTTCCTAACCAATCCGATCATGAGGGATTCTGATCATGGACCATCTTTGAACCAATCTTTTGATATCTTACTTCCTCCTTCTCCTCTAAATATCTACCAAACTTTTATTCAATATTCATACACTACACTACAATGTTTTTTATTTCTTTCCATTTTGTTTTTTTATAAGGACATAAACCTCAACAAGGGAGAAGGAAGAAAGACTTTCACTATTGAAATTTAATCAATAATCTCATTGGATCAGCCTAAATCTCATTGAATAAACCACCAACTTAGGTGTTAAGCCTAAGTTGCATTTTCTTTCACCTTATTGCTTCAAGGTCGATTTTGGTTCAAATCAAGGGGTATTGCAAGAAATGGGTCATGGCTTGTAATGTGGTTTCAAAAGAAAAGTCCAAGGCTCAAAACGGGTAGAACTAGATCACTTTCCTCATAATTCGTTGGGCTTGAAAGGGTCAGTTTAAGCGGTTCCTTATTCAATGACATAGGATCATCTTTTCACTCACACCGTACTCATTATTTACAAAGGGCTAACACGACAAGTTCTAGATGACACTTATGACATGAAATCAATACAAAGCCTCAACACACACGACACTCAACCCACTCTAAATCCAACAATCTAATCCTCTAGATGGCGTTTTTCAATTATCACACAAATTATAAAGAATGAACACCTGATCAATAAAGGTTTCAAGTGATCATGCAATGAGTGTTCGATTTTTTATTCACAATCAACCTCATGCAAACAAAAATGTGGGCACCATTTTGAAAAACATGGATCTCCAAATTTTGCAATGAAAACTAACCTACATGATGCACCACTAATCAATAGTCTCAAACAAGGCTACGCTCAAATATGTGATCTTCCTACCATTTTCTTACGCTATTTAGGTTAACTACCAAAATTAGAAATAAAGAAAAAGGAATTATCAAAACTATAAAGAAATAAAAGCTAACACACACACATATGAATCATGATCAACATAAAAATAAAAAAGAGTAGTATCTACCACACAATGCAAAATAAAATATAAAATAAAGTAGAGATTGACAGAGTAAGAATATCGTTATACAATCTAAATATCAAATCAAATGAGAGCTAAATACTACCCCCTCCCCTGACTAAAGATATTTATTGTCCCCAATGCAATAAATAAAGGGAGTAGAAGGGTCCCTCTATGATCATCAAGACTAAGGTCGAGGTGGGGCATCAATACCCCTCTTATTTGTACATAATTTCGAAGGATCAAATGTCTCCTTAGTTTTCTAATGCTAGTCACCATCATGGTCATATCATGTATCGAGCGGGCAAGTGCCTCCGCTAGCAACTATGCATCCAAATCTTGTAGATCTCCAAATACCTCATCTTGATATTCTCCTGTATCAACCTCCTCACTCTGCATAGTAGGATCCTGAGTCTCTGATGCCCGAAGAACCTCCTATACATGGGATCTTTGATTGTACTTAGGCCCCAAATATCCCCATTAGGTTTACTACAGTGATCTTATCCAAGTTAGTATGCACCTGTGTCATGGTTTCAATCATCTGCTTCCATACCTGTTGTGTAATTACTGCAACAGCCTGGGAACCAGTAGCGTGTGACCTTTGCAAATCCCTCAATATTATCCCAAAATCATCCAATCTAGTCCCATATCTTTGCACGAACAAATTGAGACCCTAAACCTCCTGCTGAAGAGGTATAACAATGGTATTCAGCCTGGCGGTGACCAATAAATCCATGTATATATCATGTCTAATATAACTTTGCTCATATGGTAGGCCCACCTGGCCTATACTGTTAATCATGGCAGGGAAAAGTGGGGAATCATCTACTGGTTCCAACCCTTGGTGAAGGCCTGACATGAGGTAGCCTAACAGAAGGAGGCCAAACTGGTGGTGGAGAAGTTGGTCTACTAGGTGGAGGCACTAGAGGTGGCACATGTAAAGGACTCTTAGCACTAGCAGGAGCAACATACATGGGTGGAACATGTGGAAGGGCAGTAGATAGTTGTACCACCCCCTCTCTAATAACTCCAGACTCATCAGTAGCCGACGTGTCTATATGTATCTCTGGGTCAACTGCATCGACATCAAAAAACCTAGGCTATTGTTGCTGCTCCTCTCATATCTCCTTCTTTATACAGGTAATGTCCATCATGAAACTAGCCATGAGATCTACAACAATACCTTTGTCTTAGGAACCCGTACTCTATGACACAACTCAAAATCCAAGCAAGGTAAACCATATGCCGTAGTTTTCTTGGTACCCTAAGCCGTCTAAAAAATATCCTTCTGGATAATCTACCCCAAAATTGATTAGATCACGATCAATAATGGAACCAATGATAACAGCTCGGTGGAATTGAACAATGGACTCATTTAGTAAGGGATATAAGTTAGCAGTAATAAACCCCAACCAGTACTGAGCCATAACATATGTGTAGTGCTTCTGGATCTCCACCCCCTTATCAATCCAAGGTAGACTCCTGTTACTCATCAACCTAGCTAACCAACCATACAAGCTGTCAAGAATAGCCTTTAACCTCTCATCCATGTAATGATCACTATAGTATGCAGTATCTCAGACATCAATAATATCTCCCATACCACATAGGACCTTAACACCTCTAACTCTGAGGGATGTGTGGTAGTTCAAGTGTTCATCCTTATTTTTCTTCTTCGGGGGAAGGGCTTTTGCATATGTATGATAAACTGCCAAACCTAAGTTGGGACAAACTTAAGCTGGGACAAACTTAAGCAAGGGTTTAGTGTACCCTTTTAACGTTTCATTTAATATTTCCCAAAATTTTTGGGTACTTTTTGTCCAACCCCGATAGTGACAACCATTTATCCTCTATGATAGTGTTTTGTCTAGGTACCATAAACCTACTTATTTTCTATTAACCTTCGTATGAGTCAGTTGCTTTTTCTTTTTCTTCTTCAGTTTGGGCTTCAATATCGGTATAAGAGTGTTAATTGGTGTGGTGTTTCCCTCTACTTTCTCCCGTCATCTAAATCCAACAAATAGTCTCGGGAGTGGGTGGTGTAGGCTCAGGTACCCTAATAGGTGCATCAAAATTATCTACCTTTTGGGTTCATTGATCAACAGTCCTTTGCCCTTGTGGTTTCACCTTCCTTGGTGCCTCTTCTTCTGGGTTTGATTCCTGGATAACCTGTCCCTTTTCTCTAGACTTGGTTGATATGCTCTTCTTGGGTGCCATTTATTTGCAAAATGAAATAAGGAAAATTTTAATGCAGGAATTGACCACTGTGGAAGAAGATGGTACATTACATGGGTTTCCAGGATGACTGCCAAACACGATAGTGAAAAGCCTCAAATGGCGGTCCACCATTCAAGACGGTTATGACCGCTGTCCAATGACTTCCCATATTCCACCAAGATATTGCAAACTACACTAACAATTTGGTTTATGATGCATTATTTAAACAAAAACAAAGTGATGTTTGCACTTAAGAAAGTCATCACTCAATCTATTATCAAGAAACACATTTTTCAATGATATTACATTTAAATTCAAACAAAAAATCACCAACATTCATATCTCTACCTGAATTTGCACAAATAATTCAACAGGTATACAATTTCAAGAAGTTCAACCAAAGGTAACCTAAAGCGAATTAACCCATTCTAATAATTGTTCAAATTTCAGCTTCGCCAACATAACCATACGAATATTATCATATTTATCCTGTCATTGCATACATTCAAGGTTCAAATATTTAAACGGGAATGAGGGATTTGAACGAGAAAAGAAATGGGAGTGAATGATAGGAATGGAAGAGTAAGGGATTTTAAAACGTTCAAATTAAATGGTCACAAAGGGTAAGACAGCGCGACAAGGCAGTGTAAGTGACAGTAGAGCGCTACTGCCGTTTGAGATGGAGGACTGCCAACTACCCTAACTTACCACTATTTTTGATAGATTCATTAGGCAAAAAAAAAAAAACTTGGGACGACGATCACTACCTTGAGCGACAGAGGTCCTTAAATTCCCTTAAGTAACCCCCGTTTTTGGTAGTGAATCATAATTTTTTATATTTCCACTTCTTCGCAGCTGCACAAACGGCACCCGTTATTAAAAATTCCATAAAATATAAAACTTAGGTTTCCTCCTAAGTAGATCTTTAGTTAACATCATGGCACGATGTAGTCCTAATGCAAATTCATTCATCTTCCACAAAATGTAACCTTTCGACCCTTCGGATAACTAGTTCATCTATTATGTAATGCTTCAACATATGTTCATTTACCATAAATTTTGAGCCTTTGTTTACTCTAAGCTCCACCACTTTGGGAATGCATTCAAGATCTTGAAAGGGTCGGAAAATTTTGATTTTATTTTTCTCTAAAAAAGTCACAATGTCGAGTTAAATAACAATACGTCATCACCCGACTTGAAGTCCAACTTTAGAATCTCGGCATCATGCCACTCTTTCATGCTCTACTTGTAAGTATCAGAACTTTCATATGCTCTTAAAAAAATTCATCCAAAGCATGGAGTTGAATTATCCTATTATCGCCAGCTATTTCCCAATCCATGTTCAACTTTTTCAAGGCGCAATGGGCACGATATTCAAGTTCTATCAGTAAATGACAAGACTTACCAAAGACCAATTGGTATGGATACGTGCCAATAGGAATCTTATAAATGGTTTGGTATTTCCCAATGGGCATCATCATATTTTCTAGACCAGTTCGCTCGGCCTGCATTTATGGTCGTTACTGAGATACTCTATATCTCATGGTCTAAATCATCTTCTTTACCACTTGCTTGGGGGTGGTAAGGGGTTACAACCTTATGCTTAACTCCATATTCAAAAATCAATCCTCCAAAAGTCTGGTTACAAAAATGTGACCCACCATTACTAATTATGGCCTGGGGGGGGGGGTCCCAAACCTAGTGAATTTTTTTTTTCAATAAGTGTGTCACACTCTTTCCCTCATTTTTTGGGAAGTCTACCTCATCAGCCCATTTTGAAACATAATCAACCTCTTCATTAATGTATTTATTTCCATAAGAAATCACAAAAGGTCCCATGAAGTATATCCCCCTAACATCGAACAATTCAACCTAAAAAATGGGATTTATGGGAATTTCATGCCTTCAAGTAGTACCCCCATGCATTTGGAATTGGTAACACAATTTTACTAACTCCGATGCATCTTGGTGAAGTGATGCTAATAAAATCCACTTTGGAGGACTTTGTACTCTGTCTAAGTACCTCCATGATATCCCCCAATCGAGGAAGCATGGCATTGATCCAAAATTAGTCTCATCTATGATTTGGATACACACCTTCTTATTCCACCATCCACACATTCCTTAAACAAGTAGGTTCATCCCAAAAGTACCTCCTCGAAGCTCTCAAGAATTTCTTCTTTCTTTGGGAATTCATCCCCATGGAAATTCTCCACAAACCATAAAATTTGCAAAGTCCACATACCACGGTGCATCGTTGATAGAAAAGAACATCAATTTCTCATCATGAAAGGCTTCATTAATCTCACCTTCTTCAAATACATAGATTGATGGTTCAAGCCTTGAAAGTGGACGATTACTTTATTTTTACAACTCTTTCGTTCTTTAACAATACAATCAAGCTCTTAAAGAAGAGGATTTATTGAACAAGGCATGGCTTTTCTTCCTTCTTGTCCATCAAGTAGAAAATGGATGAATGGTCAGTGTGGACAACAAATTTAATGTCCAATATATAGGCCCTAAAATTCTCAAATCCAAAAACTATGGCGAAAATCTCTTACTCCATAACCGTGTAGTTTCTTTGGGCCAATTCATGATCTGACTCACATGTTAAACTAGATGGAATAATTTGTTCTTATTTTAAACCAATGCAACTCCAAGGGCCATCCCACTAGCATCACACATCAATTTAAAAGGGATGGACCAATACAGAACTATCATTGTTGGAGCCATGGTGAGCTTTTCCTTCAGTAAGATAAAGGTCTTCAACACTTCTCATCAAACTTAAACTCTGATTCCTTTTCAAGAAGCTTACACATAGGAAGAACAATCTTTGAAAAATATTTTATGACTAAGCGGTAAAAACCCGCATGACCAATAAATATATTGACACCCTTTGCCGAAGTGGAGGTGGAAAATTTAAAATCACATCAACTTGGGCTTGATCTACTTGGACGACTTTTTCCTAAATTTTGTGCCAAGTACAATACTACTCTTTTACCATAAAATGACATTTCTCCTCCCAATTTAGCACTAGGTTTTTATCAACACAACATTGAAAAGACATGCTTAGGTTCTCTAAATACTCTTCAAACGAGTCACCAAAAACCAAGATTCATCCATGAATACCTCAACGGTGTCCTCCACCATGTACGAAAAGATGGACAACATGCATTATTGGAAAATAGTGGGGGAATTACATAAACTGAAGGGAATTCTTCTTAATGTGAATGTAATTTTAATTGGGACATGTGAAGGTAATTTTATTTTGATCATATTGCATTATAGAAATTTTATTATACCTGGATTAACCATAAAGAAATAAATACCATCCTCCTCTAGCTAGACGATCAAACATTTCATCCATGAAGGGAATGGGGAAGTGGTCCTTTTTGGTACAAGAGTTCAACTTATGATAATCCATGCACACCCTCCACCCGGTGACGGGTCTCATGGGTTCTAACTCATTTTTTTCATTCATTAACACTGTAACTCCTTTATTTTTAGGAACAAAATACACGAGACTCACCCAAGTGCTATTGTAGATCGGGTACACAATGCCCATGTCAATCCACTTAATAATTTATTTCTTCATCACTTCTTGCATTGGTGAGCCTTCTTTGGTTCTCAACACTCACCTTGGCTTCAGGGATCAATTGAATATTATTAGTACAAATACCTGGAGGGGATTTTAATTTTATATGCTATTGACTACCCTATAGAAAATGAACCTCTTTAATGGCGAAACCAATGCCTCCCTTGACACCCTAACAATAAGGATGACACTATCATCGTAAAATATTATCACTCCCTAAGAATACATATTTCAAGTACGTAGGGAGTACTTTAAATTCAATCTTTGGAGGCTCTTCAATTGAGGGTTTAACAGGTGGACTAGACTAGTTATTTAAGTCATAGTCAAGTTTGGTTAGGTTCTTGTCATAGAAGCCATTCCCTTGCAAGTAAGCAATCACTTCATCAAAGTTTATGGCTTTATCACGTATATAACTCAACAAAATAATGGATAGATATTCACCAAGGCTTTCTACCTCGATTGTACATGCCACCACCTCATTAACCACATCAATCAATAGATACAACTTGGTATTCGTTGGGTTGTTTCATAAACTTGCAAATACTGAAGGTGACTTCTTCTTATTCACCCTAAACTGAGCTCCCCACTTTCAAGGTCCACTAGTGCCATCTTGGTTGCAAGGAAGGGTCTACCCAAAATAGTAGACCTCTACATTAGTTTCACAATCCAAGATAACAAAGTCGAAAGGAAAAAAAATTAATCCACCCTCACAAAAAAATTATACAATATTTCGATCGGCTGCTTGATATGACGGTCCTCTATCAAAAGATGCATCATGGTTTGTTTGGGTACCCCTTAACCTAACTTCTTGTAAATGGAAAAAGGAATAAGATTGATACTACCTCCCAAATGACACAATTACTTTGCAAACTCATATAACTAAATTGTTCAAGATATCATGAAAGCACCTGGTTCTTTCTGCTTTACCACCAAGTTATTTATCATAATGACACTACAAATATGTGAGACTTCAATGAACTCAAGATCCATGATCCTTTTCTTTGTCATCAATTCTTTTATGACTTTTACATTGCCGAAATTTGCATCAAAGGTTTGATTAAATGGATGTTGGTTGATAAACTCTTAAACATAGTGAGGAACTTTTTGAATTTTGAGTCATCATTTGTTTTCTTTAGCCTTTGAAGGGTGTTTTACTTTTGGAAATGATTTCCTTTAATATAATTGTACCTCCTTCTCCTCCCTATCATTCATATCTTGTTAATGGTTATCACTACCTTCAACCTCAATCGAACCCTTGGTA
>JBDJHY010238587.1:0-10882 GCA_039654485.1 Withania somnifera
TTTAATTTCAATTCTCAAAAAGTCTAATCCCCTGAAAATAAACTAAGGACAATTATTTTTACTACAATAAGTTTACATATATTACACTTTGGCCCACAAGTAAACTAATAGTTCAAAGCAATCCTTTAAGTCTTGAAGCCATCACTTAACCCCTCAAGTTTGGGTCTCATCAACTCAAGTCCTTGAAGTCTTTCATCTTTACCAAGATATCTTCTAAACTTAAGATTGCTCTTGTTGGTCCAAACATTTTCCTATTGGAACTCCTTTTAGCCCTTCAGTATTTCCCAAGCCTTGGATTCTCTCGGCTATGCCTTGCAACATCGGTATAGCATGATTGGTCCCATCCGTCCTCATATCATCCTAGGATGAGACACGAATTCAGATGAAAAAATACAAAAAGAAAAGATACGCAGAAATTATTAACTAAAACAAGTAATAAAGTCAACAATCCCAAGAAAAATGATAAGAAGGGAAGAACAGAGAGATGCCTAAATCCACAAACATCGAAGGGGGAAGTGAACTGTAATACATGAAATAGAAACTCAGTCGAATCCTTAAATAAGCATCCAAAATGAATGACAAGTAAAGAAGTACTAAACCAACAATGGAATAGAACCCATTGCTAAGCCTAGATTGTAACCCTATAATCTACCCTAAAAGCTCTAATAGCTTTACCAAAGTGTTCGGACTTTAATTTCAATTCTCAAAATGTCTGATCTCCTGAAAATAAACTAAGGACAATATTTATACTAAAATAAGTTTGCATAAATTACATTTTGGCCCACAAGTAAGCTAACACTTCAAAGTAATCCTTCAAGTCTTGAAGCCATCCCACTTAAGTTTGGGTCTCATCAACTCATGTCCTTAAAGTCTTCCATCTTTCCCAAGCTATATTCCAAACTTGAGATTGCTCCTGTTGGTCCAGACATTTACCTATTGGAGCTTCTTTTAGCCCTTCAGTATTGCCCAATTCTCTCGGCTACTCCTTGCAACATCGATATAGCATGATTGGTCCCATCCGTGCTTGTATCATCCACCCCTTCTTGAAAAGGATTCATCCTTAAATTCGAACTTGAAAACAATAAAAGAGGAATACACAACAAATATCTCCTCATGGTATAAGGGTTAGTACAACGGTTAGTGTAAATAAAAGTGCACCAATAATTATAAACCACCATGGATAACCAATTCTTCCACCACATCGACATAAATATGATAAAGTCTATGGCATAAGAACTTGGATATCCCAAGTATTACGAACAAAAAAAAACCCTCAAAGTTGGAAAAAAACAATTTAGAAGAGTCACATGTGGTTTGTAAATAATGAAAATTGACAGTCCATATGGAACTCAAACCTCTATAATAAACAATCCCAAACTTAAAATGGGTGTTATCATACACAAAGAGGTAATATAAACCATCAATAACAGTAATGTAAGCATGAGACTTTTTGGTAGTACCGGTAGAAAGTTGCTAAGAAAACCAAGTTCCTTCAATATATGCCTACTCATGAACTTACAAGGATCAAGGATCATGCTAGGTACATCATCACAAGTGAAGACAACAAACGAAGACAACAAGTTGTCTTGTGGAAATAGGCAATGTGTCTGCATTAGTAGGAGTACTTATTTATGTAAGTACGTCATAGTTTTATCTCAAAAAGGGGTCACTTAATGATGAAGAATTAATCACTGAACACATATCACCTTCCTCCTCCATACCATCCTTTCAAACTAATGTACTACTATTTCCCAAGAGAAGGGTTCTACTATTGAAAAGTGTGTCATCTTCCCATAGTGTATTGTTAAACAAACTATAGCTTCCAAAAGAAGTTATATGTCCAACACTACTATAAATCCCACTAGGTACATCACCCATAGCCATACAGTCATTAAATAAAATATTATCCTTGAAATCGTACTCCAATTCATTAGTTCTTTGATAAGAATTAGAAAGGGAATCATACATCCAGGAATAAGAATCATTATTTAAGCACTTTACATGACCACTCTTAAGATAAACTCTAGTAACTCCTTTGCTATGATGAGGCTCACTAAGAATATTGCCCAACCCCTCATATAATGGGTCATTGTCATCCTTAAGTTGACCATCAAGAAAACAAAATCTGCTAGTTGGTAACATTGCAAACCTAAAAGATTCAAGAATATTACTTTCACACTTAGAACCAACTAGCTCAGACAAATCATTCTCAAGATAAAAGCTCCTAATTGGACACAAAACACTATTATTACCATCTGAATCACAACTCAAGTTTACATAAGAAAAAAGTAATTCATTATTATATTTATCAACTAGGTGGGGTATCATAACAGGAATCACAATTAGGACCAACATCATTGGGACTTTTACTACTTGGGTTCCCTAAATAATATAGCAAGTCAAGACTATTTTCACCCAAAGGATCATCCCTACCATAAGCTAATATATTGCTATCAAAATCACAAGTGTGGATATTAGGTGGACTCAAATCGCTCTTACTAGAAGATGAAACTCGGTCATCAAAAGGATCAACTAACGTGCCAACACTTACACAAGCCACATTATTTATAAAATTCAAAAAGCCATTGAACTTGACACATGGCGAGGACCCATTCAAGTCACAAGTATTAACACTAGGTGGACACAAATGGACTTTAGGATAAGTCAATTTGGGAATCTAGAGGATCAACTAGCGTTCGTGCACTCATGACATTGACATTATCATCAAGCAATAAAGTGCTACCATGGTCACCACATACATAAGGTTAATCAACACAAGACAAAGAGTTATCTAACAAAGGTGAGCTATCATACACACTCAAGTCAACAAAATGCTTTTTTACACTGCTCGGGTTGTTGAGTATAGCTACCATACCTGTAAGCACACAAGAAGAATCTTCATTGTCTTGGCTATCGTCTTTGGAGAACTCTTGACCTTTTGTCGTGCTTTCAAGTGCCTCATGTTTATCCATGCAATGAGGATCTTCTTTTGGCTTGTTTCCGAGAACACCTATATAAGAATCACAACAGCTAGAAGAAGAAAAGTTAGTGTAAGCTTGTAAAAAATCACTCACGTCACTCCTCATAAACTCTTTTTTTTTTTCACTCTAGAGTTGCCACATAACATTCCGTTACTCCTCTCAATATTTTTTCTCTCAATTTTGTTAGAGTTGGGACAAGTGCCAAGGATTCCTAGTGAGAGAATAAAAGATCCCTTCACATCAAGCCTCTATTTAGTGGTACAAGGAGTGGAGGATTCACTCTCTAAGTTCAAATTATTAGTGACAACCTCACGTGGGGTATCTTGTTTAGCTTCAAGTGGAGACTCCTTTTTTTACCCTTAAAAGGAGTCATTATCAATTTTTGAATTTTGGCCTGCATTTGCATGCACAATTTGATGGCCTTGTCACACTCTTCCTTCATTGCACGTACTCCTATCACCCATGCTTCTTGATGTGGATTCGCTGGGAAGAGGTAATTATGTTTGTGGTCCCATGCATAGTGATGCCAAGAATCATTAAATGGGATCCTATGCTTTTCAAACCAAGGACTTCCCAAAAGGATTTAACAACCTTGCAATGGAAGGATGTCGCACCAAACCTCTTCTTGATATTGGCCAAGCAAAAAGAGTACCTTCACACTCTTATCTACCCAATATCCACCTGGAGCCGGATATGGGTATTATCTCTTCACCTAAGGTAGCCCCAACCATTCGACCGCATGAGGTGTAATACAGTTAATGGTATTATGATCATTAAAATCAAGCACAAACCCGAAACAATCACATATACTTACATCAATGCTATACATTGGTTATATTGAGACCCTCTCGCCTTGAGCTCTTTGGTTTACCACACTCTTACTTTGGTCCATATAACATCCTAAAGTTGGTTCCCTATCTACCCTTCGATTCCCTCAAGATGAATAGGAAAATACACAAGATAGGGGATAAAATGCAGCTCCACAACTTTCTTTCCTCATTGACTCCCCTTCTTTAAAGGCATCATTATAACTCGAACATACTATATCATCGCCATCGAACTACTCCTATTCCTAAAACTCATCCTCACCTATACAAGAACCATCATAGTCCTCATAACACTCTCCTTTGTATCCATGAGTTCCATCTTTATATTTTCGAAACTCATCCTAGTGTCTACAAGAACTATCAGAGTCCTCACAGCATTCACCTTCATATTCATAAGTTTTATCACCATATTCAGAACCATCATTGGTACAGGCATATTCACTAATGTCATCGCAATCATATGACGAATCCGTGGATAGCATTTTTAAACTTATGTACCATGTGTACCAATAAAACTCAACAAACAAGTAAGTTTAAAAAGACTTACGCCTCTCGTATTGAAATCCACTCAACTTACCTAAAGGAGTTCTTCTAAGGTTGATAAAGAACCAATTTGACCAATCACTTTACAATGATGCTTATACTTTGTGGAGGAATGGATTTTTGTTGACTCAAAACAAAGGACAAATAAAAATAAAACAGAATAGAATCAAGAAATTCCTGCGAAGATATAAAATGAGAAAAGCTATAAAGAAGTAGCCTAACTAAACGGACACTAAGAACTAATTAACAACTAAGTAGAACAAATACTAGTTGAAAACTAGTTGTAGAGTTCAGGAAAATAAATTAAGGAGTAAAAAAATGAAACAATGAAATAAGAAATTGAAATGAGCCAAGGAAGATTGATACAACAAAGTTTAGATAACTTTTGAACCCCTTTTCATTCATCATTGACCGCTGTGGGTGAGGCCGGATCGCTGTCTAAGGGCCTCAACCGCCGTTTGGGGAAGAAACCAACTTGTGTAAGATGCCACCTCCGTCCACCTTTACCTTGACCTACATCTTGGGTTTCTGGCCACAGTCTGGGATAGTGAAAACCATCTAGGTTGGCCTGGCTGCCGTCTTGGATAGCAAACCTAAAAACGCTGCACGAGATGTTCTTTTGTGGTCCCCCTTTGTAATTGTGACCTTGTACTTGCCCTAAATGGTAATTTTATGTCAGCTCAAATTCAAACCTAATTTGGATCAAACAAAACCAAATTAGAAGATCATCCACCAATGATCTATGAATTTTACCAAGAACACGAATTTTTCAAACTCTCCCAAATCAATTCAAAATTGAACGAAATTTGTTATCTAGGGTTCTAATGACTTGAAAAACAAGATTATCAACCTTTAAATACCAAAATAACACTTTATATTCAGGATGACGGATTAAACATATTAGTTCTTCATCTTCTTCATATGAAGATATAAAGAACACTTGCAACTTTTCAAAACCCAACCACCCTCAAATGAACTCTGTTTTACACTAAATTTCAACCACGTGCTCCCTTCACTATGTGTAACAAACCCCACTAATTTTTTTCCCAAAACACTCACGAAATTTCAACCCAATGAACCCTAGTTTTACACCTTCAAGGTCAACAATGGTGAATAGCCCAAAACAACCCAAATTGACTCGAAAGTGAAGAAACATAACCAAAAACACTAGGGAACAAGATTATAACTCTTGAAAGCACCAAAATCAATTAGTAGCTCAAAATTTCTCGAAAATTTTAAAAAATTTTGAATTTTTTTTTATTTATGGATCAAGGATTGTAATTTGATGGAACGAATTACTAACCTGGCTCTGACACTAAATAATGTGAATCATATGACGAGACATACGAATTCGGATAAAAAAATACAAAAAGTAAAGATATGGGGAAATTATTAACTAAATAGAGTAATAAAGTCCAATCCCAAGAGAAATAATAAGATGAAAAGGAAATAATAGAAAGATACCCGAATCCATAAATATCAATAGGGGGAAGTGAATTGTAATTCACGGAATGAAAACTCAGTCAAATCCAAAAATGAGCATCCAATATGAACGACAAGTAAAGCAGTACTAAACCAATAATGGAATAGATTACATTGCTAAGCCTAGATTATAACCTTACAATCTACCCTAAAAGCTCTAATAGCTTTAGCAAAGTCTTCTAACTTTAATTTCAATTGTCAAAATGTCTGATCTCTTGAAAATAAACTAAGGCCAAATATTTATACTAAAATAAGTTTGTATAAATTACACTTAAGCTCAAAAGTAACCTAATACTACTAATCGATCCTTCAAGTCTTGAAGCCATCATATTGACCCCTAAAGTTTAGGTCTCATCAACTCAAGTACTTGAAATCTTCTCATCTTTCCCAAGCTATCTTTCAAATTTGAGATTGCTCTTGTTGGTCCATACATTTACCAGTTGGATCTCCTTTTAGCCCTTCAATATTGCCTAGACTTAGAGGATCCTCTTGGCTACGCCTTGCAACATCAGTCTAGCATGATTGGTACCATCCGCCTTACAACATCGGTCTAGCTTGATTGGTGTCATTCGTGCTCATATAAGGTACCATAGACAACTCCACATTTATATAACCAACCACAATGCCACAACAAGTTCCACATCAAATTACACCATATACACATTTTTATGAACCCCAACCACCTAATCCCCAAGTGATTATCCCACCTCCACATACACATCAACACGACCTCCTTTATTACCCAATATGAACGTCATGATGAAGGATATGGGTATGGAGGATTACCCGAATATGATCAATATGAAGGTCCTCATAACTATAGAGGTAGGCGAGGAGGAGTTAGGAGCCAGGGAAGGAACCAAGGATTGGGAATCCATGGACACAGAGGTAGAGGAGATAGGAACATGGGTAGATGAAATAGGATAGAAGATTGGGAGAAACCAAATGGTGGAGGAGATGCGGGGAGAGGTGATACCGAGCGACGCATCAACATCATAAAGTTAACACTACCAATTTTCGAGGGAGGTAGTGATCTGGAGGACTTCATTGTATAGAAACTCCAAACTGAGAGTTTCAATGTAGTTATGGATAGATTTTCAAAGATGTCACATTTCATTCCCTATCATAAGAAGAAGGATGCTCCTTATGTGGCTTCGTTGCATGTTACTAATAATGTTGGACTTCATGGGATACCCAATACTATTGTTAATGATAGGGATTCAAAATTCCTTAGCTATTTCTGGAAAAGTCTGTGGTGTGCACTTGGCACCAAGCTTTTGTTTTCTACTTCCTGCCACCCTCAAACGAATGATCAGACAGAGGTGGTAAATAAAATACTTGGTAATATGTTGCTTTGTAGTATTATACGTAAACCAACTTCTTAGGAAGAACGACTTCCCTTAATTGAATTTGCTTACAATAGGTCGTTTCAATCCTCTATTAACATGACTATATTTGAAGTCTGCTACAGTTTTAATCCTCTCTTATGCTAAACCCTTTGTCTAGTGATTTTGTGATGAGTTTAGATGCAGAAAAGAGGGCAACCGAGGTGTTAAAGATAGATTCTAAGGTAAAGGAGGCTCTTGACAAAACCAACACGAAAGTGCACAAAAAGAAAAACCAAGGCAAGCAGAAGGTGATTTTTCAACCAGGTGATTGGATGTGGGTATATTTTCGAAAGGATAGTTTTCCACATGAGACAAAGGAAAGCTAAGCCCCAGAGGTGATGGTCTATTTCAAGTGCTCGGGCACATCAATGACAATGCATACAAACTTGATATCCAAGGTGAGTATAATGTGCACGATGTGTTTAATATTGCTGATTTGTCTCCTTGTGGTGTAGGTGAGCGCATGGATTCGAGGATGAATCCTCTTCAAGAAGGAGAGGATGATACGAGCATGGATAACACCTACCCGTCCAAACCATTCACACTAAGCGAAGCTAAGGAGTTGCAGGCCTTACAAGCTACTATGTGGAAGACTGATGCATGGTGAATCCTTTTCAAGCCATAACAGAAGATATACAACCTATGGGAAGCTTTTAAGTTGCAAGAGGAGGATAATACAGAACTTGAGGGACCTATCTGAAGACTCTAGAACTTTAGGGGTTACTTTGATAACTTAGGTTATTTGTGGACCAAAGTATCATTTATGCAAACTTATAATAACTTTAAATACTTAGTTTGCATTATTTTCAGCAGATTTTGATGAACAGACATATGAACTCCTTTGAGAGCGTAGTTATTATTTTAGAGTAACTTTAGTCATAGCTTAGCGTAATCGTAGTGAGTGATTAAGGATGAATTCCCTTAGTTACTATCGTAGCTTCTTTTGCATTCAATCGAAGGTTTCCATTTTGTGGATTTCAATTTGTTTTTGTTGATTGATTGTTGGGATTTATATTAATTCATTGGTTCAATTGAAAGGTGAGGGTAACCAGTCCCTTGTTGTTCATAAACCGATAAGTTAATCATAAATTGTCGCATATCTTTTCTCTTTATTTCTTTCTCCCTCGATTTTCGTGTTTTATCGTTATACGAACCGCATCATCTTGTGTATTCATCACGCCTCCTTTTGTCCATACCTATTATGCATGCCTTGAATCTGTAGCTAATCAAAAGACCTTTAAATCTAAAATTAATTTTCGAGAGTTTGATGGTAACAATTCTAGAAGTTGGCTCCAGAAATGTGAGAAGTTCTCTGAGATGTATAACATCTCTGAGGTAAACAAATTGAGATATGAATATGTGCATCAAGGGAAAGGGTTGCTGTGTTTGATAGCTACAGTCATCCATTAAGAAAGAATGACTTGACAAAGGTCTTCTACAGAGGACCGTAGAAGGTTTGGTAATATTAGACCAATTATATTGTGGACGAGTTCAATAAACTCATGCAAACAGAGTATGTAGAAGATTTAAATATTAAGTTGTCACTTTAATGTTTGAATGTTAGATTCTAATAGTATTTATGTATTTTTTAATTATTCATCTCAATATTTTTTATGATCATTTCAGTGATAGTTATATACCCATTGTACAGCATTGTGCTAGAATTATCCATACAAATATGTTATCACTCTCTTCTTTTTTCTTTTCTTCTAAATTCGAGTAACACGAATAAACTCTTGCTACATGTAACTAGTCATTACTATTTTTAATATTTTTTTTTACAATAAAAAGGAATTAAGATATTTCTCAATGGATTTAAATGATTTTGAAATAATAAATTTGTTGGTGCTAAATTCTTTTGATTGTTTTTGAACTTGCACAATTTTTTTCATATTGATCCTTTTCTTCTTTTTTTTTCTCCTTCTTTTGATTTTGTACTTCAAAAACACCATTGATAATCTTGTCTTGTTTTAAGCCTCTTTTGAAAGTGCTTTCATTCCGACAATTGTAGGATTTGCAAAATGATGTTTTAATGATTTTTCTTCGATCACAACATTAGATAAGACATAGGTTATGAAATACAATTCTATTTTCACTGACGAAATTTGATAATTTTTAATGGTGAAAATTTTTGGGGCATTTAAAGAGAAACTATTACTTGTCATTTTCAAAATAAGTTAAAATGATATTTGTTGAAAATAGTATGTGTGAAGCATGAGTTGAAAAGAGTCCCAAAGGATTAAAAATGATAGCCCTAACGGGTTAAAAATAGTAGCCCCTATGGGTTAAACTGGTATGATAGTTCTTTGAAAGAACTCACATATCCTTAAGATCAATGAAGCTCTTGATACTATTGTTGATTTTTTTGATCAGCAAAAAAAAAAAGGTTCAAATGACTCTTAACGGATTGAAATTTTTTCAGTAATTTGAAATGACTTTCAATAATTAAGCATTGAGGGATTTAAATAGCGAACATAAATCAGATAATCATAATTTAAAAGTAAAAAGCCTAAAATCTCTCATCAACTTAAATAAATCCAACAAAAATTTAAAACTCAAATTTATTTTAAGCTAAACAACTTATTTTATAAAAAATTACTATAGTAACTAACGTAAAATTTCAACAATTATGTATTTATAGTTTGTAATTATATATGCAAAAGTATGTCTCACATTTATCATTATATAATTTAGAACAATTTCTTTCAAGTTAATATAATCTTAGTCATTTGTTGCAACGCAACATACTATTTTTAATGTCAAAAATCTTACACGTAGATACGAAAATTAAAGTAATTTAATTTAAAATTTTAAAATATTTAGATAAAGTTCACAACTACATAATATAAGGAATTAATGAATTATTTCTTAAAATATTAATTGTAACTTTATGATACCTATTAAATTAGTTATACCTTGAAATATTGAAATAAGAACTTGACAATATGGAAAGAGGATTTACTGCATTACTATATCACTATACAAATAAATTACAACTTTTTATTTTAAAAAGACTTGAAAAAGTTCTATACAATATATAATTTTTTTTAACTATCATAAGTAAGAGTTTTTTTTTTTCGTTTTAGTTTGAATTATTCAAATAAATGAGTAAATATGTTAACTTTTTATTTATTTTTTAATTGGTAGATATGTCTACCTCGTTGGTTCTGATTTTTCCTTCATCTCGGACATTTTTTCTTTTCCTGTTTAAGACAATTTTTTCCTTCTCATACAATTGTTCTTTTTTTTTATTTTTTATGACAGTTTTAATATTTCTTGTTATACTTGATTTTTCTGAATCAATTGTTTTATTTATTCATTAGAAGCATGTTTGAATGATGAATTCTTAACAAGATATATTTATAGCTATGCATCTATAAGGTTAAAAGATTGAATTTTGAAAATAATATTATTTAGAATATTTATAAAATCTTAGACTTTATTACACCAACTATGTTAAGCACCAATTATATATTAAGTCGCGTTTGTATAGGCCTCCACCAAATTTTGAACCTTTTTCTGACTCTGCCGGCCGTTCGATTTAGGTTTACCCTCATCAACAAAAGCAGAACAGCAGGTCATTGCCATCGAAACAGAAGGAAACATGCATGTGTTCACCGACAACGCATCCAGGTTCATTCTGTTGCAGTCTTCACAAAAT
>JBDJHY010238607.1:0-10882 GCA_039654485.1 Withania somnifera
ACGAATACTTAACTTTAGGCTCTAAAATAGGGAATTTGAGATATTTCTCAACCGAGTTGCCAGGGATCCGAACTATCCCAGCAAGTCATAAATAACTTGGGGCAACTGCTGAAATGCTCTCAGATGCCAGACATCGCGTATTTATCATAAATGACCATGAGGGTCATTACATACCTGGTGCAGGCAAAAACCTCGAAAGTCACTCTGAGAAAAGAGAAGAACCACGAACGAGATCGGTACCGCACGAAGTTAGAAAAAACTTAATCGATGAGTCATAAGGAGTAAAACACGATCCATATTTCTATATAAATAGTGGGGTCATATCTGACTAAGATGGATCCAGATATCCTAATAGCAGAAAAAGGAAATATTTATACCAACACATAGAGCATAGCTCATACATCATATGGTCCAAAATAGGGCTCAAACTAACAAGGGAAATAAAAGATACAATCCCAGAAGGTTTATATAATATAGAAGACTATTACAATAGTGAAAATGAAGAGTTTCCTAATAAGACAAACTTAGAATCACTAGACCACGTTCCTATGGATCAAACCATAGATTTGGACTAATAACACCATTAAAGAAGTTTAGGTATGAAAGAATAAATCCATGAAAAATCATCCAGAAATAGAAGAAGAAACTATATATAGGCCTTCCAGGTCGCCTACATGATCGTGTACCACCACCACACAATTGCGAACCTTCATCGCCTTAGCCTATGTGATTGCGGCCTATTGCCCCGCGATCGCAATGCATACTAAGATTGACCTCCATGATTTCGACCCACTGCTACACGATTTCAATGCACAAAATGCATAGGCTATGCGATCACGGTCAAGGCTACGTGATCATAATGCTTTGGCCCCCATCAAGCCTCAATTTTAATAATTAAGGCTTAGAATGGAAACTGAGTTAGATTTCGACATTCCATAAATGGAATCTTTGTGTAGTCAATATTTCAAACTCAACAAAATTGAAAAAAGGATATTTGGATCATAAGTTGAGTAAATTCCGAAGCAATAATATTTAAGGGAATTTAATTAATAAAATTATCAATAAACCAACCTACTTGTCCCAGCAAGTCATAAAGGACTTAGGGAAGTTACATAAATGCTCTTAACGCAGAGAAACAATAGGAATCATAGAAATGAACCTTTCATCCATAAAAGTTAAGAAGATAGGAGTACCTGAAGTCTTAAATAACAAGAATGCAACTTTCATGTGATTCGTCCATCAATAGTTGCCTCAAGGCATTCAACTGAAACTAACTAGTCGTCCAATCAAGGTGACTCATAATAAAATGTATGGGATGAATATGGTATATAAAATCGAGGAACAAAGATGTGGATGGAATAGGGTGTACTGCCACTAACTCTGAAGGTAGGGACAATCAGTAGGCAACCCAGCTGATCTGCTCTGTAATCTCATATATCCCTAATTCAACCTTACAATCATCAATCTGCAGGGTCTAGAATTTATGTAGACCCTCTATCTACTTTGTGCTATCCAAAATCTATCCCTAGTAAGTATAACACTTATGAGTTATCTCGAATCAACTCAGAAATCTGAGGTCGAATCTCAACACTATTGTACCCACCAAATGGTGATCTGCAATTTATAGCATACAATGCCTCAAATGGTGATATCTTAATGTGAAATAATGGCTATTTCAATATGAGAACTCTAATAAAGATAAATGTTGACCTCAACTACCATCGCCTTAAAAATACAATTCGAAAACACATCCTAGAGTACTGGGGTGGTCCGCCCAAATTACCCGTCTATCCGTGGGTGAAAAGTCATACTTAAATCTACCTCTGCACCCATCTCATACTACACCATCATCGAGAAACGTAAAGGAAACTGCATACCCTATATGATATAATAGAATTTCAAACCCCATGAAGATGAAGAATCTCCCTAACATTCAAGACAACGAGTCTCTCGGCACCCCAAGAAGATGAAGTTGGTAGAGAGTGAGCGGGTATGGTCAATCGATCCTTGATGATACTTGTACAATCATGACCCCAAGAAGTACAAGGGGTTCATAAACAAAATAAATTATAATCCACTACCATCACACTCAAGAATAGGGAGTCGATGCAACACGCTACTTGGACAGTGGTGCTCGAACCTCACCTGCTGGAAGTTCAAGCATTGGGAAAAGAAATCCAAATGGGATGATATGAACACTAGAATAGCAATTGTCATTAAATGAAGTTACAATAAGTCCATATGTAAATGTCAATTGTTACAATGATTGAGGATACAAGCTCATGGTATATCCAAAGGTGTCCAAATACTCTGCTTGCACTAGCTGTCAGTTTGTGGATGGAAAATTAGTATTGTTTTATCCTCAACAAACCAAAAAGTGAATCGGTTGTCGTTGTCTTCAAAAATAGAAACTAGGACCTCCCAAAAGCAACAGACCCCTAGAACATAAAGGTAGCAAAACCCTCTACACATCTCCGCTATGCCAAGAGGTATGGAGTATCACGTACAACGGTCCTCGCAAGGAATACTCTAAATCAAATCATCAATCCTGGAGCTGTAACAACCACTGTCTATCTATAATGTACCATCATAAACCAGGAAAACACTAAACAAAATATCCCAGGACTACAAGATCCTCGAGTATAATCGACTAACAACATCACAAAAAGGTAATTGAAATCGGTTTACTAACCAACAACATTAGTTACAATAAATGGCAGTCGATCTTACCTGCAAGACCAACCCTAATCTTGTCTCAGAACAAAAAACATGGTGTCTATAGGAACCATGATCATCCAAATAAGCAAATCAAATGGAAATCGATAGGGAATCGACCCGAAATGGAATCTAAAACACACGAAAACGATTACCTCATGATACTCTATCATACTACCCACACATTGATAGTAACATCAAATCATGACTATGAGCTAAGTTGTTGTCGTCTCATATCAAACGGTATAACAATTCAAGTCATCACATTATCCAAAAGTTAAATACCTAAAATCAGTGATCATAAAAAACTGAGAATAGGGATAAACTCCAACTGTTCGTAACCTTTAAAAGTTAAAATACCCCTAACTCAGAACCTATAAGCCTTGTGAATTTCATACAAAGAGCATAATCACAAAACTAGATCACAACCCGGTATAAACAAATCTCTAGTCCAAACGCAAGAAATCTCAGCAGAAATCAATCTAGTATCAATTCACAAAGATAAAATCTGCATAGTCGCATTACTAGCTAAAACTGGAAATGAATCACATTAATGAGAGTATGAAATACTCTGGGATACCACAACCTCAATCCACCACTAAAGGAGCAATGCGCCTACCCGAAAAGATATATGCCTATGGGTATGAAGATCGACTACAAACAACCCCAATAGAGTGAATCTATGAGATAATATCAAACACTATTTAAACCTGAATGGGTGAAGGATAAGGATAATTTCTGGAAATCAATCTAGAGCCGAAGGAAAAAAATGGAAAGAATAATTCATTTAATCACAAAACTACTCACTCTTCTTCTCTAGAAACAATCAATGGAAGTCATGGATAGAGCGGGTCACAACCTAGAGCTAATGAACTGCTCGCAGTTGGGTAAGATCGCCACAGTATAACAGGGAATCTACCCGTAAGAATGAAGAAATTACAGACCTACAATGCTAATAAGCATCCCCGATAGACTAACTGCCTGACCTAAACGTAAGAAAGATCTTAATCGGCAAGGGTCATCAAACAATTGAGATACACCGGTACAGCTAAGAATAATCACAATATAACACCCCTGTATCTTGGGAGAATAGGGTAACCTACCCATAGTTGGAAAAATCACTAAGACCACTTATCAACAGAAGGCCCAACTCTGCTACACCATTGCATCTACAAGCTAAACTGGCCAAACAACTCAAATCCCTGACTAGGATCCACCACTTACAAGTTCCCTCCTCACTGTGGGAAACACAAGGACCCTACAAATTAAGTCCCATTTAAACAAGGAAAATCAACCCCTGAACAATAAGAACACAATCTAACAAAGAACAATAGGCACCTCCCTGGGCTAATAGATAGGACTCAGCTTGCCAATAGAAATCACGACCTAGGTTCCACCGAAGAACCACATAATAAGGGGCCACAACATCAAAAGGATAAAAACAATGGCCAAACCCAGTATATAATACCACTCAACAAGGGTAAGGTTACTTAAACTAGCAAAGATAAAGAAAGAAAGAAATAACACAGGGTTAGGCCCTAGTCAACATAAGCCAACTATGTAAGGAATAAGATAAAATTGTGTCTTCTATAGAGCTCAAAGGTATCTCACTCGAAACACCATGACCAAAGCCACAAACCAAAGATGGAGAACCACTAGGAGACTCTGTGACCAACCTAACTAAGGTACCTACAACAAGGGCAATCCCTAGCCTAAAAATCAAGCCCTCTGCAAGCATTAAATACTACTAATACCACCATCAGCCCTAACTACAGAGGTGGGGCTGCAATCACTATCGATTGTATGAATTGCAGACACCCTCTGGCCCATTGGCAGAGTTCAGTGCACTCATAACAACCTGGTACTGCCCTGACTAGGACCACAACTAAACTACTCTAGCCATTATGGCCCTGTGAACCTAAAGATACGCCACTAGTAGGATGACTACTCTAAGTACCAGGGCCTTTGTTGGCTTACTAAGAAAACATTTGTACAGACTTACTAAACCAGCCCAACTGAATCTGCAATTAGTGAACAAAGCTCAGTCTATAATATTATTGACTCACAAATTAGGTATCACTAGAATCATTCCAAGAACTCAATGTAAAAACTAGATGGGCCGATCCAAACTTTGGCTACTCTACCCAGGCTATTGTAACAAAAGAACCCTTGGAAGGGGCAACCCGTGGCCTCATTTATAAACCCACCACATATAAGGAAACCCTCTGTGTGTTCATCCCTAAGATGCCAAAATGGATCACAACCATCCCTCGTCGTCAAGTAGACTTCTTGACCACCAGCCAAATATTATATTAATAATAATATAAGTTAAATAACCTTTTAACTATTTTAGACTCGGAAGTGTACCGAGCACCCTTTACTACTATTTCTAGTTCTTTTAGTTTGGCCTTCACACCCTGGCACCGAGAAATGTCATCTTAATTAATAAAATGCTGAACTTGAGTCTGATTTCATACTGAGTAAGTAAAGAGCTGGAACTTGAGACCATTTTTGTACAACAGTGAGTATAGCTTTTTGATACTTGTCATACATAATGTCTTGGAGACTTTGTGATACAGTTCCCTTGAGAACATTGGTGATACCATGATATTGGGGCATTGAATGTCATGACTTGCCAAGTTTATAACTTATAGAGACTATCGACATAAGGCATTGACTGCCAAATTTTAATACCTTTTGTCGCTCTATAATTTGGGATGTGAGATTATAATGACGTTAGAGATTGTGCGTAGTGGTTGTACCTCCATGGACCCTGCCTATATGCTACATTGACAAGAAGGAAAGGCATAGGACAGAGAAGGGACATACGGGAACTAGGTTTATCCTTCCATGGATTCTGCCTACTATGCCTATGGGTACCGAATGAGAAATGTACACATGACTGGTTATATCATGTGAGTGTATTTACTTTTCTGCACTTGTCTTCCTCAATGTACCCCTGGATGAGATGTAAGGCCTATGGGTGGACATAGTTTCTGTGTTTAATTTATTATTATATTGTTGATTACTATTTAGGTAGTGTAGTGTTACTTTTGATACATTTTTGTTATGCGGGATAATTGTGCCAAATACCTTTTGATTATTCATATTTCACTTACTTGAGGTTACCGGTATACCGTCCATGTTCTCTCCATGTCTTCTATTTGATACTAGATTAATTATTATTATTATTCACATATATTTATACAAGGATTCTAGGTATGTCCTTCCTTCTTTCCTGAGATATAATTATGTGATTTAGCTAGCTATGACCTGTTCTACTTGTTCTTGAATTTCATTTGAGTAGCTAAGTTTCATGATTTTCATTTTGTTTTGTGACCCTACTTTGTTGTATTCCATTAGTTAATACTTTTATTACTAATATGTTTCTAGTGGGCCCTAAAGCCTACTGGTTATACGTTGCTTTGCAACTTGTACTCATACTATACTTTTTCCCCTAGTTCAAATCTGAGTTCTTGTGGCTGATTTTGATTACGGTTTTGCGATTCGTGCTTGTTGCTACTTACTTCAGATATTTAGGGTGAGTTTGGTGTCCATCTATTCCTTCTTCTCTTCGAATTTTCATTGGTCTCCTTGTATATTATACTTTAGGTTTTATGCTCTATTCTTAGAAGTTCTGTTTTGTTACACTAATACTCGATGTTGGAAAATTGTTGACTCATTGTAATTCCACAACCCTAAGTATCATTCCTTTCCTTTATATTTTACTTATTGTACTTGTTTTTCTGCTATTGAATTAGCTACCCTCCGCTTAGGTTTTGGGCTACAGGATTGGTTCTCCTACTAGTGGTATAATTGGTGTCATCATGATATGAGAAATTGGATCGTGGAAAAATAGGCTCTACATCTCTTAGAATAAACTTAAGTATTAAACAAGGTTAGACTAAAAGGAAAAAAAAATAATAACAAAACCAGCTTCATAGACTTAAGTTATAATTCACACTTAGTTCATTTATTAGATTTACCCCTCATAAACATGTAGTTCTAACCATAGTTAAGGAAAGAAACAATCAAGTGCAAGTATAAAAAATTTATCAAGTTATCACAACTTCATCAAGTGTTATCAGTTAGTAATAGGCACATGAGTATTCATAAAATAAACTTTAAAGAGTGAAATAAAGGGTGATAGTTTGTATTTGTTACTAATGATTTCATAAAAATTTTGTAAAGACCCTCATGCTCATTTATGAGAAATACATGATGTTTTGCATTCTAGAGCATTTCAGTAGCTGCCTTAAGTCATTTATCATTTGTTGGGACCGGTAGTTTGGATCTCTGGCGGTTCGGTTGAGAAATATCTCAAATTTATTATTTTAGAACCTAAAACAATGTACTCATTGACTAAAGTCAACTTTACATCAAAACGAGATCAAAATTAAATTTTAATATTTTCGTCAGCTCGGAAATGCCAAACAAAGTTAAGTTTGACCTTAAGTTTGTGCTTTGGAGTTTTCATATGAAATTTATGCTCATTTGTGGGCTTTAGTTAAGTTTAAGGCCTAAATTTGGATCTTGGGTTGTATTTTTATATTCGTAGTGATCCAGTATTCGTATTGTAGGATCGAAATTCTGACACTTCGATTAGCTTTGTAATGGTGATCTTAGCCTAGTGGACTCGAGCACTTTCTAGATTATGAGCTACTTTTCATTGGATGTGTATATGGTATGTTGGTTCGTTTCTCGAACTTGTCATTGCATTTTCAAAATATTGGTGGGAAATTTTATAATTTAAAGCCTAAGGCTTGAATTAATCAGCTTCTTTTCCAAGAAGACCTCATATTTCGATTTCAACTGCGCCATTGAGTATGAAATGTCATTTCAGGTGCGCGTGCATAATTTTTTGTGTAAAATGAACTCCAAATTCATTCTGAGTGGTGATTCTGAGTGTTTCTTTCCTTCAATTTCTTCTATCAAAAACATGCATCTGGTGCAGGTATCTCCTTCTTCTCTATCATGAATCAATATATGTGATCACGATTTATCTTCTAATTACATTTTGTGATCAAGAAGCGCATTCATGAAATCGCAATGCCAATTTTCCTATAGCTACTCTACATGAATGCATAGCCTATCTAAGCGATTGTGACTTCTTATGAAGCAATCTCGATGAAGTAAATGCTTGTCAATTTTATAAAATCCCTGCACAACCCTCAGATCTTATTTCTACAAAACTTTTATGTTTCCACTCTATTTCTGTGTGAAAAACCCATTCAAAGAATCCATCCAAGGCTGATAAAAATCCCCAAGTGTTTCCCTTGGATCTCTACCCGAGTTGGGTAACTTTCCTCTTCGTTTTAATTGAAATTCCTATTTTCCTCCATTAATGGCCTCAAGAGGTGAAGTTGATGAACCCTTGTCATATTTTGAATATGGTTTCATAATTCTCCATTTCTTGAGTATATTTTTGTTGCGTAATATCGCTAATTCATCGAATTCCAATGTTTAATTATAAAAATATTGCATCTTTGGCCCTGTTGTAGTCAAATCTATCTAGATTGATTTGGAGCCCTTCTCGCACTCAAAATATGCTCACATTTAAAGCTCAGGTTACTACTAACATTAGGAACCCGGTGGAAAAGTTTATTTTTAGTTCTAACAAGCAGGCCCTGTAGGCCTGATTTTAGGCCCAGTCCGGAACTTAGCATAATTTATGCTATTAGAATCATATTGACATGTTGAATATTATTTCACAGGTTTCAGAGCAAGTGGATATTGTTTGATATCAGTCGAATTAATAGTCATAGGCTCATAGCTTTAAAAGTTGTACTAAATAGTATCTATGGGTTTTGTATATAGGTGGTTAATGTAGCCCTGTACCGTTTCTCATCTCTTTCCTTGTTTGATATAGATTTAGGAATCCAGAATTATATGGTGTCGGTTACTTAGGACTTGCGCGCAAATACTTTTTGACATTTTGTGCATACATTACACGAGAGGTTGGGCCATTGGCTCCGATGAGAGTGCATTGAGGCTAGGCCAGTATCACCATATTATTATTGAGCCGAGGAATCTTGAGAATGATGTTAGTAATAATGATAGATAATGATATAAATTAATAAATTGGGATATACTAATAACAATAATATAAGTAATAACCTTTTTACTAGTTTAGAATCAGCATTATATTGAGCAACCAATAATACTAATTTTACTTATTTTACTCGAGGTTTTACATCCTGGGTCTATGAATTACCATTAGAATAATTAATTCTAGGACTTGTGAAATACTTTATTCGGTAGTGAGTACACCCACTGGCACTTGAGTATGTCGTTGTGGAGACTTGGTGATACTTGATCTATTGAGGATATTGGTGATACCGTTATATTAAGGTATTGTACAGCATGACTTGTTGAGTACGGCTTGATGATATTGTTGATATGAGACATTGGTTTCCAGACTATAGGACCCTTGAATCTTTGTGATTTTGGATGTGAGTTTATTGATAACGTTAGAGATTTTACGTGGTGAACGTACCATAATGGACCTTTCCTCGAGATGCGGTGATAAGGAGGAGGGGGTATAGGATGGAGTAGGGATATATCGAGAACATTTAGGGTTGCCTTCTATGGATTCTACCTTCTTGACCTATGGGTACTAGAGGACAAACGTACATAGCACTGATTACTTCATCTGAGTGTATTTACTTTTCTGCCCTTATCTTATTCAATGTACCCTGGCTGATATGTAAGGCCTATAGTGAGCATGTTTTTTGTGTATGTTGTGTTTCTTTCTTGAGGACTTGACAACATTTATTTGCATTACTTTAGTATTGTTATTACTGCTTAGTTGTTCTCATTAGTTACTTTATATTTCATGGTATGTAAGATATTTTGCTTTATATTATTGTTCATTCATTCATTCCTTACTTGAGGTTACCAATATACCGTCTATGTTCTCTTCATATCTTCTTTTGACACCTAATATTATTGTTATTATTCACATATATTGTTTCATGGATTTCGGGTACGTTTTCCTTTATTGCCTGAAATCATGTTATGTGATTAGCTAGAGATACGTGTTCTGCTTGTCGTTTCATCCCTATTTGAGTAGTTAGTTTCCATGATGTACTATTTTCTTCTGTGACCATATTTATTGTCTTTCGTTATTTAATGCTTCTATTATTATTTTGCGCCTAGTCAACCCTTGTAGCCTATTGGGTACGGGTTGCTCCAGCATCTTATCCTCATATTATAGTTGCCCATGTGCAGATCTAACTAAGGTGCCTGACCTTGATTTACATATCATTGTTGTGCAGACTTTATTGACTTTCAGAGACTCAGGGTAAGTTTAGCATCCAACTTTCCTTTTTCTCTTCAACATTGATTTTGATCTCCATGTATTTTTGGAGATACAATTGTGTTAGACATTTGATTCTTTGTTCTATGTTTAGTGGTTTTTTATTACACTGATACAGGGTTTTGGGCATTGATGATTCTTCATACTTTTGTTTCCTTTTTATATCATTTATTATACTTATGCTAAATGCTTTTGATTTAGTAGTCCTCCGCTTTAGCTTCAGATTATAGGGTAGGTTCTCCTACTGGTGGTAAAGTACGTGCCATCGTGATCTGAGAAATTAAATCATGAAAAATTATTATTAGAGCCCTAGGTTTATTGGTGTCAGTGTATACAAAAATGTTTAGTAAAGTCATACAGATCTGTGTAGAGACATCTGTTTCTTATCTTCGGGAGGCTATAGTGACATTTAGGAAAACTACTCTTTCTTTTCAATCTTGTATAGTGCATACATCCTTAATGGTTTCTTGAAAATTCTCATTCCTTGTCATCACTCTTTTATATATGCCTTGTACAACTTCATTGGCAGCATGGAAAACAGTCAGAGCACCTATGGAAGTACCTACTTCTGCCACTACTTCTAAGGTGCCATCAGTGCCTGTAGCACCTTGGCAGCAGCTTCTCTGGACATTCATAACATTTTATGGTAGTTACTCAGTTCTTGTGGTGATCTCCCTATTAATGGGACACCGACGACAGTTCCAACACCACAGCCTGTAGTAATAGTTCCTGCAGTGCATCGAGTTACATCCATAGTTCCAGCAGATAATCCTACACTTTCTCAGATCCTTCCAGTACAAGTTGTTGCTCAGGTATTTGAGCAGCAAACAGTCATGATAGATTCTGAGA
>JBDJHY010238616.1:0-10882 GCA_039654485.1 Withania somnifera
AATCCCTCCATGGTGTCCCCCAAATGATGAGGAGTGACACACCTTCAAACCCTTTGCATTTCAACCTCAAAAAACACATCTGAATCCACATATTCCTTAAACAAATAGGGCTTGTCCTAGCAGTATCATTTTGTGTCATTCAAGAATCACTTCCTCAGATAGATGTTGAGACCATCAAGAAACACCCATAAATAAGGAAATTTGCAAAGTATGTATTCCATGAGACTGTGTCACCAACCATCATTACACTCTCATCTAGAAACTATTTATTAATTTCCTAAGCATCACCATTTATCATGTTTTCTTCAAGGAGGGATAAGTGGTATGCCACTTGATTCTCACATACTTTCTATTTTTTGGCATCAGAGTCAAAATTTTAAAGAAAGAGGATCCACCATTTCAATCTTGGCTTGGCCTCCTTCTTTTCCATTAAGTAATGTATGGCAGCATGATGATTGTGCACCATAATTTTTGTACTAAGAAGGAACACCTAAAACTTCTCAAAAGTGAATACTACTACCAATAATTCTTTCTTAGTCACCATAGAATTTCTTCTAGGAAGAATTCATAGTATTTCTTGCACAATAAACTAGATGAAATAACTTATTCGTCTTTTTCCCCAACACTACTCCTAATACAAGCGCATTTGCATCACATATAAAATCAAAGGGCTTTGTCTAGTATGGGGACATAATAATGGGAGAAGTGGTCAATTTCTCCTTTAATGTGTTGAAGGAATCCAAACATTTATCAACGAACACACACTTAGCTTTCTTCTCCAAAAGTTTGCATAAAGGAAGCATCTCTTTTGATAAATCTTTATAAAATGCTGGTAGAAAATAGCATGTCCCAAGAAACTCTTAACCCCCTTTACTGTTGTCATAGATGGGAGCTTTGTGATTACCTTAATCTTCTCTTGATCGACTTGTATCCCTTATTTTAAGACTTTATTGTGGAACACAATCTTTTCCTTCATCATCAAGTGACATTTTCCCCAATTCAACACAAGATTATTTTCCACACATCTGACGCCATATACAGATGTACCAAACATAATTCAGAGGATTCAAAAACCACTAAAAAGTCATCCATAGATGCTTTAATAGTATCCTACACCATGTTAGAGAATATAGCCAATATACACCTTTGATACATCTCAGATTCATTACATAATTTGGATTGTGACCACCTAAATGTAGATGTCCCATAGGGAAAGGTAAAGATAGTTTTCTCTTGATCTTCCAATTCAATGTAAACTTGGTTATAATTGGTGTAGCCATCCATAAAGAAATACCAACCACGTCTGACCAACCTGTCTAACATCCGGTTAATGAACTACATCGATAAATGATCCTTTTCAATACTAGCATTTAGCTTGCGGTGGTCCATGATAACTCTCCATCCTGTAACTGGTCGCAATACAACCAATTATTTCTTTACATTCATTACAATGGTCATTCCTCCCTTCTTCGGGAAGTACTAGAGCAAACTCTATGATATGGTCTAGACACTCTAACGTCCATCTACTTAATTATCTTTTTTTTATGACCTTTTGTGTTAGGTCATTTAGCTATCTTTGGTGCTCAACACTAGGCTTGCTCTCAGGATCTAATAACATTTTGTAAGTAAAAATACTGGTGGAATACCTAATATATCTTCCATGGTCCATCCAATTACTTTAATGAACCTCTTCAAAAACTGATGTAAGGGCCTCAACCTTCCTTCTAGTCAAATCCACCACAACAATAACTAGAAATATGTTATTACCTCCTAAAAATACGTACTAAAGATGACTGGGTAGATCCTTAGTGTCTAACTGTAAAGGTTCTAATTGATGGCTCAGCCAGAGAACTATGTCAATTTTCAAGTCCAAGTCTATTTTTGTTAGTTCCTTCAATAGGTCCCCAATCCATGTAATGCAACCACCACTTCATCAAAATTTGATGCCTCATCATAATTTTAAACTCTCATAGACTCTCCACCTCATTCACCTTAGCCACCTCTTCATCAACCACATCAATCACCAACAACACTTGCTAATTGTGGTGTTCTTTCATGGATATGCAGACTTTGAAAGTTTCCACTTCTTCATTCAAATTAAGTTTTATCTATCCCCTTAAAATATCTATAAAATATCTCTTGTTATTTATAAATTGTCTCCGGAGTATGATGGAAACCTCAATATCCACCTCGTTCTCTAAAATCACAAAGTCTGTCAAAAAGATAAACTTCCCAACCTTTACTAGAAAATCATACAACTGGTCTTTTTGATGGACTGGTCATACATAAGCAGCTCATGGTAGT
This sequence comes from Withania somnifera, assembly GCA_039654485.1. Lineage (NCBI taxonomy): Eukaryota > Viridiplantae > Streptophyta > Magnoliopsida > Solanales > Solanaceae > Withania > Withania somnifera. Next base: position 2,305 of record JBDJHY010238616.1, read on the forward strand.
AGCTTGGATTTTCTAAGGCACCTGTCTCTAGAAACTATTTGTGTCATTAGATTAATTCTTTCCCCTAAATCACAAAAGGCCTTAACAAACTCATACACTTCGATGGTGCATGGTATGGTGAATGCCCAAGGGTCGTCCTTCTTAATCACAAAGGAGTTGGTCATGATTGTACTCTTCTTGGTGACCAGTTACTTTATGAAATTTGCATAACTATGCATTTGCAATAGCGCATCTACCAAGGGGATGTTCACTGACAAAGAATTAAACACTGACACAAACTTTTTGAACTGTAATTAGTCATCTTTCTTCTTTTTCCTTTGAGAAAATGACAACTTTATTGTAGGTAATGAATTAGGAGAAGAAAACTTTCCTTGTGAATCATCACTTGGATCATACCCTTTTTTTATTTCTTTATACGAGGTAACCATATTTTTTTCATCCTTAAGTAGATCAACATCTTCAACAGTTGGAGTATCATAGACATCCATCACTTTCTTAGGATCATTCATTTTCTCAATACTAGCTTTATTTATTCTCTCGGTAACTTTTTCATCTCTAATTAAAAGCACCTTCCCACTTCGAGTGTAGATGGTCGACTAGTATACATCATTCTATATGGGTTTATGGTATTACTAGGAAGAAATACTTTTTGTGTTGGGTTTAACTATGCTGATAGTTGTCCCATCTAAGCCTCTACATTCTTGATATTTTCTTAATGAGATGCAACTATCTAGATCATATAGGACATGTCATATTTAAATCACATCCTTATTGGTTCCATATAATTTCTCGAGTGTTATGGACAGTATATCCTCAACCCTTAAATTTTAAGATCCCCCAGATTCATGTATCTTTAATCATTCATTCGGTGGGATATATCGACTACTAGAGTTTCTCTTCTCTTTCCATTCCCAATACCGATCATCTTTGCTCTTCCCATGATTATGATCATTAGTCCAACCTTGGTTCCAACCTTTACATTGATACTCAGAGCAAGAGACCACCCCTTGATTTTCGATGACCTTTACCTCTTCATCATACATTTCTTGAAACTGAACCTCCTCTATGCTTGGATATATCATACTTCCATAACTACACTCTTGGTTCCTTCTCCTATTACATTCTTTGTCAATAGAAAATTTTGGTTCATCATCTTTTCCATATTTTTCGTCTCTCTCCTCATCCTTACTAATTAGTGTAATGTTCGAAGATACGGAGGTAGCTCTCTTCTTCCCTCATCATCTTAAGTGTGCCACGATCAATTTGTTTTAGTCATTTGTACTAGAAATATTTTGGCAAAAGTCCATGTCTGATTCATAACCAACCTCCACACATATTCTTAGCCACTACTTTACTTGTGGTATCCAAACCGATGTAGAATGCTTGTAGAAGCACAACATCTGGCAACCCATGAGTTTGACATTTCATCAAACTCTTATTGAAGATTATCCATGCTTCACATTAAGGTTCATTTAAATCTTTCTAAAGTTAGTAATGGCATTCGTGATTTGCATCATGTAGGAAGGAGGAAAGAACCTCTAATGAAATGTATCTTGTAGTCCATACCCAAGATGTAATGAACCTTTTGTAATTCACTAACCCAAATAGTCGCCTTTCCATTAGATAAAATGGGAAGAGGCACATCCTGACTGATTTTTGAATGATGTTGTTTATATTGAAAGGATTGTACGATTTTGTGAAGCGCCTCAAATGATCATGTGTGTCCTCATATGGTTGACCTCCAAACAACCCTTTTATCTTCAGTATAGTACTTGTTACATTGGAAAACATATTTTTCTCCACTGGAAGCAACCATACATCACTGGAGGCCTTAACATCGATCTCAATCTCAAGTTCTGGCTTGACATTGAGATTTGCATTGTTGTTGATGTTGGAATTGGCATTGAGGTTTCTAGTAATGGCATTATCTCAACTCATGTTGTCACCTGTAACAAGCCACAAATAACAATAAAGTAAAATTCAAACCATGTATACAAATATTAGTGATCCAAAACACATAAATAATGAATTAGACAATTAATTCCCCGAAAAAGGCACCAAAACTGATAACATTCAATTAAACCCAAAAAAGTAAAGGTAATCGTTCTTAATATAATTATCAAACTGAAGGCCGGGATGACTCCAAAAAGAACCAACTTGTATGTCATTAAAGATGTAAGGAGTCACTACAAGTTGCATATATAGTTGTAAGTAACAAAAAATTAAATTGGGAAAAATTATAAAAAAAAGTAAATGATTATCAATCTCAAAAAATGTATTTTACCTAACAACAAGTTCTTCTTTATTTTACTCAATGACACAAAATAGTCTTAAGGGTGTGCAATATTTAGGATTAAGCATACACGGTGATGAACCTGATTGCTAACTCGTAATTTACTAAATGGGTAAACTAGGTTATTTACACTATTACTTCTCTTTAAGTCAAGTAATATATTTTAGCACATAGAGTTCTTATTCAGACACCTATATTCTTTTACTTTCACCTACCTTGCATTTCAACTAATCTCTTTTATTTCTAGAGTTGACTATTATATGATTAAGAACTAAATTATTGTCAGTCTCATTTTCCCATTCTCTAACACTAAATTCCAAGACATAAGAGACATATTAGTAGTGTAAAAGTTTGCAACCTCTAACTAACCGTAAAACATAGAAATAAGATTGGACCTACACTAGTAAATTCGTACTATTAGCAATCTCTCATTATTTATGTATTCAACTTCACCCCAATGCAACATACCCCAAGCTAAAAAAATTAGCTACTCATTGAAAGTAGAGAAATGATAGATATATTACCATGAAACTACCATGAATACTTTGGTCTTCCATTGTGAAGTTTTATCAATTGGATTACAATATTGAATGTTTAAAATGAGTAAAAGCTAAAACCTTAGCTTGTAAAATGAAAAGAGAAAAACTTCACTGTAACTTAACATACTCAAAAAAATGAGTTCTAGACTTTTATATCTTACCTAACCTAGGAAAAATATCAATTTAAAATTTTCTCATACAATCATAGGTGGAGTAAGCTGCATTTTTTAGCAAGTCGATGATGTGTCGTTGTCGCTTCTTGTATCGCCGACCAGTTTTACGACACACGAATCTTGCATTTACGTTCTTCACCGTGGAATAATCACATTCCAACTTGCAGATTTGACAATGCATCATTTGATCACCGACACATTTGGTGAGTCATGGAATTTCCTGATTGCATCATTGAATTTCTGATCATTTTTATCACTTTTTGTTAATCCTAGTTATAGCTTACTAGATCGCCAACAAAAATGTCTAGTCAATGAATTTTCATACCATATCATGGAATTTTTGCAATTTTTTTAAGTCACTGTTATATGGGGTGATCTTTTTTGCTGGTTTGGTGAAACACCTACCTTATCTACAATGAGAATTGCATCTTTAGCGACTCGCATAATGTGCAAATTGTAATTTTTGCTTCTTTTATTTCTATTTTCTCAAGTGTTTGCCCTCTTTTTCACTTGATCATCATTCAATAGGTACTAATTACATTCCTTCTAAAATAACATATAAAACAAGTTAAAATGCAATCAAAAAAACATTAGGGACATAAATTCTTACCCAAAATTAGGCTTAATGAGTGGTAATATGTTGGCTCATCATCATACCTTCCCGACCCTTCATAATAAATACAGATTTCTTGACCCTGGCACTAAAGATGATATAGTTCCTTCTTTTATTTTCTTTATTTGATGATTCTTGAATCAATTAGTCTGACATAGATGCTTATGCATGATTCATGGAAGGCTATGAAATGGAATTCGCATATTATGGAGTCTTCTATAAGAGGTATAATAGGAGCTACTTCTTCACATTTTAACATAGTGTTGGAACCCCATAAATTGTTTAGCCTTCCACTGTTGAACTAACCTCTCAGAAAAGCTCTTAAAACTTTACATGCATTGATAAAATGACCTCTTTGCAAGGGATGGTAAGTATGTTTCTTGTAAGCATCTTTAGGAAGAAATAGGAAACCTTCAATCCAATATAGGCTTATCATTTTTATGGAAATTAGCACTTTGAATATATTGGAAGACAAGACAATTGTGGTATATTATTCATGAAAGTAATGAGCAACAAAAGGGATCTAGTCACTTTCTATCCTAAGTCGGGCTGGAATATTTCCTTCTTTCTAGAGTATAGCCCAATTGATCGTGGGAATAGGTGCAAACCCTATATCTTCTTAAGTAGAATTTTTTCTTGAACTCCTTTTGATGTGATTTTTATTCCCCGGTTATACACATTTCCTTCATCTTTTCTGAGCCTTTTTTGTACGTTCATTACTCAAAAATCGATGAAGGCCATTAATTATTCAATGGTAGCCATTTTGTTGTTCATTTCTGGGGATCAAACTATTGCTTCCTACCTAATTATATTCGCTTCTTCAATCTTCTTCCTATCTTTCTTAATTTTTGTGTCGAGTTCTATTCTTTTCTATTTGATTGATCTTTCAGCATCTATTCCAAGTTAGTGTCCCACAAAAGGAAGGAAAAAGTTTGAGGAATATTTCATACTTTTTTTTGGAGGAACTTAAAAAGAAACTTGTTTTAATTTGGAGGTACTTTAACTTAAAGTGGGAAATGGTAACATATCGATCCATCGATATCTAGAATATCCAATCACATAGAAATAAACAAGCACTGCCTAAGTAGGTGACCTTGATTATGCCCAAGGTTTAGGCCTAACAAGGTTGGAGAATAATTTGCTTTTAATTATTTTAACATTGAGAAAAAAATTTATCAATAGCGAGACATACCCATGCAAGGGTAAACAAAGAAACAAACCGATGTAGAGGCAAGAAAATAAACAATGATCTTGTAGGAGCAAGTACAATATTCCCATGTAGGGATAAATATAGATAAAGTCATCGTAAGAGAAAAATAGACAATCCCACGTAGGGGTAAAGGAATCAAACACTACTGCCAACCTAATCACAAGGCTCCATCTTGTCTTTATCCATATCTGGTCAAATATGATAATGGTTCATGACTAGATGCATTCCCTCTGACCGAGCTCGATCATTCTCTAATAAGGAGTCCAAGACCAATATATGTCTCTCTATACAGCTGTCCAACTGAAATACACATTCCCTAGCATATCTTAACTCATTCTGTACGTGTTTCAACCTTTTTTGCAGCCTTTGGATGGTCATATTATCTTAAGTAGACTGATTTGAGTGTTCTTATTCTCCAAAGGAATTTTTTGAATTTGCAGTGTAATGTGTTATAATAGTATGACATTAGTCATGTCCTTCCTCAGCTAATCTTTGTAACCATCGACTACTTCTGGATGAAGTCAATTTTGAATGTACTCCTTTCTAACCCTATTCTTCTTTCATCCATTATTGATGAACTATTTGAAGGGTATTTCCCTTTTTCTATTATAGGTCATAAATACTACCATATCCATCGTCTTGCAAAAATCTTGCAAGATCCTAAATTGTCTAAGGACACAAATAGGCACATATGAATGAGTAACCCTGATACTTGCAAACACCAGAAAGGTCAAATCCTTCCTTTGGATTATGTGGATAGTAGCTTGTAATTTAGGAAGTGACCATTGTACATCTCTATCCTTCAAGTCCCCTAGCCATTGGTAACAAAAAGTCTGATTTTCATTGACTTTATACCTATTGTCAACCAACCAAGTAGCGTATGAGTAGAAATGGTCAAAATGAACTGTGATCTATATCACAAGGCCTATCCCTCTTGACCAGATATTTCACCAATCACTAGGAAGAAACAAATTAAAACTTTGGAAATTTTTTTTACCCTTCTTGCATTTCCTTAGAGCTCGATACAAGTCAATAGAAACCCTACTGGCCTCTCCGACTAATACTAGATCATGAAGATAGCTAAAATCTCATCCTCAAGTTATCACTGCTAAATCTAATCTAACAAGAAAGATTTGGCCTTAACATATGCTAACACCCGTCTGCGGTCTGACAGATAAATCCTAACCAACCTATTAGCAAACAATTGTACTTCTACTGCCAATGGACTCTTAGAAACTGAAAAGGCTTCTAGGCTACCCATACTGGCCATTTCTAGCTCAAGGAATCCACCACAACATTTGCCTTGACCAGATGATAGGGAATGAAAATTCCATAGTCCTTCAGTAGCTCAATCCACCTTCGTTGTTTGAAATTTAACTCCTCTGATTCATAATGTACTGAAGACTACGATTGTCAGTAAAGATATTACATGGGACCCCATACTGATAGTGCCCCCAGATCTGAAGCGTAAATAATACCGCTGCCAACTCTAAGTCATGAGTAGGGTAGTTACGCTTATGAACCTTCATCTTCCTCGAAGCATATGCGATAACTCAACCCTACTGCATCAGGACACAACCCAAACCAATACCAAAAGCCTCACAATACACCGAGAATCCCTGACCCTCCAAAGGCAAGGTAAAACTAGTGCTCAAGTCAATAAATCCTTGAGCTTTGAGAAACATAATTCACAATCTTCAGACCACTGAAAGGAAATATCCTTCCTAGTAAATTTGGTCAAAGGAGCTGCAATCGACGAGAACCCCTCAAAAAATGCCGATAGTACCCACAAATAAATCTTCAAATCTTGGTTATAGATGTTGATCTTGGCCAATCACGTACCACCTGAATCTTTGCTGGATTAACTTTAATTCCAGTCTTGGACACCACATGTCCCAAAAATATATTGGACTACAACCAAAACTCACACTTTCAGAACTTGGCGTAAAGCCTGTGTTCTCTTAGTGTTTGGAGAATCAACCTCAAGTGTTGCTCATGATCTAACTTGCTTTGCAAATACACCAAGATGTTATCGATAAACACAACTTCAAATAAGTCTAGATAAGGCTTAAGTACCCTATGCATCAAGTCCATAAGGGTGTCAGAGCATTGGTCAACCTAAAAGACATAACTAGAAACTTATAATGACCATCACGGGTCCTGAAAGATATCCTAGGAATATCTACTGCCCTAATCCACAACTGATGGTAACCAGACTCAAATCAAATTTAGAAAACACTACTACTCCCTGAAGCTAATCAAACAAGTCATCAATTCTCGGTATAGGATATCCATTGTTTATAGTAACTTTGTTCAGCTGTCGATAATCAATACACATTCTGATAGTACTATCCTTCTTCTTCACAAAAAGAACTAAAGCCCCTCAAGGTGACACACTAGAACCTTTATCTAGAAAATCCTAAAGCCGAACCTTTATCTCTCTAAACTCAGCAGGAGACATACGATATGGAGCAGTAGATATGGGCTTAGTGCTCGACTCTATGTCAATAGCATAATTTGTATCCTACTTTGGTGGTAGGCCTGGTAGGTTGGTTGGGAATACATCAAGGAACTCAGAAATAATAGGAACAAACACAGGAGCAGGAGTGTTGGCCTGAATATCAAAAACATATGCTACGTATGCGAAACACCCTCTCCCTACTAACCTTCTAGCCTAAAGGCAAGAAATAAAGCCTGTCGATGCATGACTATTAGAACACTACCACACAACTGTAGATGAACCTGGTACTGCTAAGGTGACAGTATTGGCATCAAAATCCAAAACCGCATGATGCGACAACCGATCCATACCCAAAATGATATCAAAGTCCACCATATCTAAACACATTAAGTGAGCCCAAATGTCTAATCCTCCAATAGAAAGCATACATGATTGGATCGGCCGATCCCCTATAAAAAAATCCGTTATAGGGTTGCAACATGCATAAATATAGACATCACATCATTGAGCAACCCCAAACTAGGTGCAAAATAGGACGATACATATGAACAAGTAGACCCAGGGTCAAATAATGCTAAAGCAGGTGTAAAACACTCAAAAATCAAACTTGTAATCATAACATCCGAGCCCACAGCCTTAGGTCATGAAGGAACAACATATAACTAGTGGTCACTGTCATGAACACAACCAGTGCCCCTACCATGCTAGCCACCACCTTTATTACCACCCTGTGCCCCACCTCCAGCCGACGAAGGCACTAATCTCAATGGTTGTGTAGACTGAGGAGCAGGATAAATAATTCCCCTCTGCGGACAAGCTCTATTATAATGGATCATAAGGCCATACTCATAAAATGACCCAAATGTCTCACTCTGTCAGGATCTTCTACCAGAACCCATTGATGTGATGATCTAGCCCCTCGTGAATACTGTGCAGGAGATGGAGATGAAGCCTACAATGACGCCTGTATAGGACTGCTAGATTGGCCATGTGCCAGATGAAATTGGCAAAGGCCCCCATAAATGTACCCTCTGTAACCTCCCTATTGTAGTTGCATTTCTCGTTGCACAGACATGACTCATGATAGAGGGTTTTTGTTGAGTTTTTGTGATCAATCACTACTTAGAATTGACGACCATTAGAAACCAACAATTCTACCGCCTCGTGGAGCCTATCTCTCAACCCATAAGCGAACCGGTGAACTTTTTTCGCCTACGTAGGAACAAAATCAACAACAAACATAGACCGTATTCAAGGTTTTTGAACTCCTCTCCCAAGCGCTCTCACTC
>JBDJHY010238633.1:0-20443 GCA_039654485.1 Withania somnifera
CATCTGTTTTTGCCTTTGAGTTCCCATAATGTCTCCATTGATACCCGATCTATGAGTGAATGGTATGATAGATAGGGATTTCAGTGGAAGAAACAGATCTAGTTAAGTTAGTACTGTTAGTTTGTTTAGAACTATTCTCAGTTAGCAGAAAGAGACCCAGTTACTCAGAGTAGTTAGCCCATCAAGGAAGCATCTTCAAATTTGCAAGGACCATGGTTTTATATGAGTATGGAGAGATGGGAAAATATGCTAGACATTTTTGCTTGATGTAGGGTGATTCATTCAGCAGCAGTTGCATCCTCATATCAACAGTTAGTGAGAGTGAGTGCTAGTTCTAGTAGTTCTTATTTTACTTATGTAGGAGTCAGTTATTGGACTGGGAGTGACCCGGTTGTGGATATATTGGTCTATATGTCAGCAAAGTCTTCCAGCAGTTTCTCATCCTTCGTCCTAAAATATTATGCAGGATGTTTCGGGTGAGCTACCTTCGAGCTATATTTATGACATGATTTATTTTATTCCCTGCTTAGTTGGCTTATGTTGACTTGGGCATGATGATGATTTATTTCTTTCTTACTATATCTATGGTATCTTGAATGGATTTACCCTTGTTGATGTTGTGTCATAAATTGGGTTTAGGGATTTTTTTTAGCCCTCGTGTTTTTTGGGGCCCTCTTTTATGTGGTTTTTCAATGGAACCTGGGTTGTGGATCCTATTGGATGAGCTGAGTTTTTTCTTTTATCTAAGGGAGTACGTATGATTATTCGTTATATTATGTTTCTATGACTCAGAGGTTGAGTTCCTTTAGTTTTGATGGGCATTATGTTATCTTAGATGAGGTTTAAGCACCTTGTCTTGTCCTACCTAAGTCTTTGAGATTCCTTATAGGATCCTTTTGGTTCCTATATATGATAAGGAATTCTTCTAGTGGGGGATCCTAGTGGTGTCTTTAGGTTGTTGCTAGTTTATCCTGTAGGAGTCATGAGATAGTGAAGTTAAGCCTTATATTTTTAGGTGGTTTTAGTGATGTTTTCGGGAATTGTAAGGTACCCTGTTCCTGTAGATGTTGGATTGTTGTATCAGTATTGTATCTTAGCTGTGACCGGTGTCCTTCATTAGTGTTATGGGTTCTTTAGGGCCTAGCCGATCAAGACCTGACTTATGTTCAAGTCAGACAATTAGCTTCTCAGGAGTGTTTCTTAGCCTTATGTGTTTGATGTACCCTTCATTCTTGCAGGAAGATGCCCTATTATTCTATTGTGATCTTTTTCGACCGCGAGCTGTTCGGTAGCTCTAGTGTGTGACCCACTTTATCCAACTTTTATTAGTTGGTTTTTGAGTACCATAGTAGGTAATCATTGTGAGTAAATGGATCACTCCTTTTGATTGACTTTTCTTGATTCTTGATTGGTTGCCAAAGGACTATCTTTATCTTTCAACCATGTCTAGTTTATATGGTGTTTCATCTTTTCCTCTTGGGTTCCCTTGGTCATGTTTGATTTTGGTTAGTCTCTATGCTCGTCAGCATTCAGTTGTTCTGGAAGGTGGTAGTTGTCCTTTAGTGGTGGATTAAGGTTGTTGTACTCTAGAGGATTTCGTACGACAGGTAATGTGATGCATTTTTAGCCCTAGTTGATTGATGCGACTATGCAGGTTGGTCCTCATAAGTAAATACTAATTTTTTTTCTACTATGATTTTTTGTATTGGGACTAGTGACTGGTTTCTATCAGGTTTGCAATACAAATTCATGGACGTTAGGAGGCTCTCAGATTCTGAGTAGTTGGAATTCAACCTTATTCTCAGTCTTATGGTGACCATTGGCTTCAACTAATATGTTATACTGTATTAGTAGTGATACAATGCTAGTTGAGGTTACAAACCTTGACTGTATGCTATTTGGATTTTGGTAGCGGTACAACATAATATGTTATACTATATTAGTAGTGATACAATGCTAGTTGAGGTTACAATTGTGACCCAAGGTTACTAGTAGTATGTGGGTAGGATTACAAAGTACCTTCGGATGATCTCTCTTTTAAGCTTCAGGTGTCCTTTCTTCTTAATTCCCAGTTTATTCCAGATTAGTGGGTTGATTTTGGTGATCGAGGTTCAAATTGTCATTCTGATTTCAGTCATCTAGTAATAAGTAGGATTGGTTTTGCAGGCACGGACAACTATTATTTGTAGTACATGGTATTTCTAGTTAGTTAGTTTGTATCTGTTGCTTTTGAATTCTTGAGATTGTGATATTGTTAGGCGATTGTACCCCTAGAGTTGGTAGTCTTGAGATCTCTCCTGTGGGGTTGGTTAGGCTCTGATGGTATGTTATGGATGGATACTTATTTTCTTGGTTCCAGAATTCGTAACCTTACTCATACTATTCTTTATGAAGCCCATTGCACCAGATACTCTATACACCTGGGCATAGAAAAGTTGGGCTGAGAGTTTTTCTATTAGGTATGTCCAAGAGGTTCTTCACTTACACGAGCTTTTAATTTTTATCACTCTAAGAAGAGGCACTCAGTTCGCTTATCGATTTTGGAGGATAGCACAATACTGATTTCTATCCATAAACTGACAACCGACTTATGCAGACAATTTGGGTACTTTGGGATATACTATGAGTTGTATTGTTAATTTTCGGTAGTTGGGTATTGACACTTTCTTTGGTATAGTTTAATATGAAGACAGTTGTTATCCCAATTTTCAGAGGACACCATTTGAGGTTTGGCATGGTAGGCACTGCAAATTACTAACCAATCGGTATGTCGTGGCGGGACTTGACCTCAGACTTTGGATTTGATTCAAGGTGTTACTAAGAGATTCAAATTTATTTGGTCTAGATTTCAGATAGAACCGTGCAGTAGAGGATCTACACAGACTATAGACTTTGTTTCTTAAGTTAGTGTTTGGGACTTGTTGTTTTCCGAATTCATTAGGGGTCGTATGAGATCACGGAGCTAATTAGTGAGGTTTTCTATAGATTTTCCCTATCTTCAGAGTAAGTAGCACTTCACCCTATTCATCCTTGTCGCCATGCCTCATTGTTTTGTATCAGACTCCTCCCGTGTATTTCATCACGTGAGCCTTGTATTTGTGTTTGTTTCAGACTCCAGATATGCCTCTCTTCTTAGAGCACTCTTGTAAATTCCCCAAGTAATTTGTCACTTGCCGAGACTGGTAGTTTAGATTTCTGGAAGTTCTGTCGTGTTTATCTCGATTCCCTGTTTGGAATTTTAAATTTGGAATTGGGTACCTCGAGAATAAATTTCTCATAAATGTATTCAAAATTAAACTAAGACAGTTCTGTTAGCTCTGTAACATGGACTTTAGTCTAGAGGAGTTTTGGTTCGAATCCCAGTGCTTTCAGTTTCAGTGTGGTATCGATAAATTAAATCATTTTATTTTAAACAATAATTATATTCCTTTCTTTAATAAAAATTAAAAAAAAAATTAGCACCTTCCTAATTATTGATAAGTTTATGGAATATATTTTTGAAATAATCTAGTCTAATACATTATTAATTTACAAAAAATGTAAGCTATTAATATTTCATTGAGATAGCGTATCTAATTATGTCAAAAACTTATTATATCTGGGTAGGTTTTATTAGAAATAATTTTTTATTAAGTTTTAAATATTTAAAATATTATAGTTATGTTATAAAGAGTTTATTTGATCCCCTAATATTTAAAAATTGGGAGCCATAATGATTATTAAATTAAAAGATTCCTTATGAAATAATCATTCCCACTTAATCATTAGACCCCTCATCACCTTGTCCTACTAAATGTATTCGGTACTTAGTACTACATAGGCATTTTGCTGTAAAAAGAAATTGCTATATAAATGTTTTTCTTCAAAATTTCTCCAAAAATGAGCCAATAATTTTTTTAGAGGGTTTTTAATAATAGTTTTGATTGGTGGGATTGGTGTGTCATGCTTAGATGATCATTTCTACCGGGTAGTTTCTTCATTTCCCTTTAATTGTAAAGTATTCAATATTATATAAACACTATGAGATTATTTCTCCATTTTCTACCGTTGGTTTGGGCCCTATTTTGTACTACATGACCTATGAGTTCTCTATACGGTGCAATGAATATTCTATTTTTCCAAGCTATGAGGTTTTACGGACCCACTTTTAGTTTGGATTCTAATCCCGCTATTTATATAGCAATATGGGTCTTGTTTTACTCGTCATGATGTGTGGGTTATGTTTTTTCTAGCATCGTGCAAAATCCATATTTTTTCTTGATTTTTGAGTATTCCAATGCTCTTTTTGAGGTTTTCGTCAAAATTTAGGTAGGCTACGACTTACTATTTTTAGATTGGGTAATTAGTAATGTATATACTTGGTAAATTGCTAGCTCGAGGCCAGTTACTAGCTTTGAGCCCTTTTATTGTTAATTCCTTAACCTATGACCGTTCTTGCTAGCCTTGCCATTGCTATTCATTCGTAGGGCTATGAGGCCCTACCTTCGTGTTTTACGCTATCTCTGGAATGTAATTGAGATTGGGGAGGGATTACATTAGTGGTTATAGCTTAGTATATATCCCCTGGTTAATGTTACTGGCCTTAGAGTCTATCTAAGCAAGCCGATTATTCTAATTTTATATGGGATGTTGTGTGTGATTAGTATGTGTGAGATTACTACTCTGTAGATAGACGTATATCGATTTTTATGGATAGTTAGTGGCCTCATGTGATACTGTTGTACCCTAGCCCGCTGCGAGCTTGAGAATGAGTTGTATTGGCCTGAGATATGTTGTCTTAATATTCCCCCCTATATGGGTGTGTTCTTATCCATAACGGGCATTCTTTGGGAAGTTGTAGCATCTTTGGTGCGATAATTCGTGGCTCGGGACCGTAGTCGGGATAGGAGAGGTGTACCTTGTGACTAGGGCTTGGCAGTTATACATTGGATTCTGGTGGATGGCCTTAGACCAGTTTAACCAATTGGTTGATTCTGTGTTTCCAACATGCATTAATATTTTTAAAAGGTAACTTGATTTTGACAGAGTAATAACTGAAAATTGATTTCTTATACATTATATGTATCCACGACGGCAGTGGCAGTATGGAGCTATTTTCTCACATTACCTGATCTGTCTACTCACTATCACTTAGATTTCTGGGTATTGCCTATGTGGAAGCAGTAGGATTTTACAACTTTGATTCGCCTATTTGGCTGGACTTGAGTTTCCAACTGAGATATGTATATGGGATAATCTCGAGATTTGGCATTTCTTCCTTTATGGCTACGCCATTAGTTTTCCTTTTTACAAAGATTTTATTCTTGAGATCCCTCCACGGACCCTCGACACTAGGTGGATGCGCCTGAGGTATTACTACTAGGTATAAGCTTCATCCTGGGTTAGGCATATACTAGAGTAGGAGGGGTAAGTATACGGGAAAGCTTCCATGGGTCTACTTCTGGCATAGTTATGTATCGGGAAGGGCGCGACTGGAGCTATTTACTTTTTAGCACCCCTTACGTTGCATCCCTATGCATTGATTTGTACTCTTCGGGACTTATAGTAGAGGTCCCTATTGAGTTACTTGATTTCCTGGTTTTACCTACCGCTTGTATGGGATACCGGCCAGGTTTGTTTGCTAGTAGTCTTCATTTTCTCTTTTCTGCCTCTTATTGTTAATGTTCGTACACTTGCTTTAATTGTTGTTAGGTTAGTCTGCTACTGGTTTTATAGTCTCTTATTGGGATTTTCTTGTGCTAGTTATGTTGGAGCTCTATGTACGTGTCACGTTGGTCATGGTTTGTTTGTGACTTATGCCATTGTGTGCATATATTGATACTTGACCTTTTTATGCACTTACTAGATTTTTATGTTGTTCATTATGTGTTATTGCCTTATTTGCTTGTGATTGATTTTTACCTTGCTTATGCTTACTTTTCCAGGTCGTCCTATAATGCGTCTAGGTACCTGTTAATTTTGGTACTCAAGATACACTTTTGCTTCTTTTTATGATGTAGATCGTGGTATGAGGCATCCGAGCGGACAAGATCGTGCGATCTAGTTTGGGGTTGTTTCAGGAGATACAATGAGCAATTGGTTTTTAGCATAGATGGTCTTCCTTCTGTCTTCAAAGATGTTCTAGTATAAGTCTTGATAGCTAATTTCTAGCCCACTATGGGTGTTTTGTACTATTCTTTATATAAATTCTTGGTAGCTACAACACCGGGTTTTAGGGGATTTACTTTCTGTTATGTAGCTTTTTCCTTTTCCTCTTCATCTTCATATCTTCTTCTCCTTCTCTTTTCTTATGGTACTTGATACCAGGCCATCGTTTAATGCTCTGGTCTGGGGTTAGGAATGTCTACAGTGGGATGTAGATGCTATCAGAACTCGATTTTTGGGTCATTAAAAATTCATACCAAGGGGGTACTACAATAAGACTATTTTCTCTTCTCTCCTTCAAAGTGTACTTGCACCATGTAGATGCCTAACCTTCGAGTTGAATGATATCATGAGTAGATTTCTTGATCTTGATCCAGTCATTAGTTTGGAAGATTCTATCACATTATATTTCTGAAGAAATATAGGCATCGAGATCACTCTTTCTTTTGAAGGAAGTAAGTGATACCTTAATTAAGTTGAGACCCTTATCTCGTCCTCCATATCCATCGTGATAATCATATTTGTTTCCTTGATCCTATTTTCTACTCTTATCTCCATAATGATCTCTTTGTCCTTTCCCACCATGAGGAATTGGACCATGTCTACCTCATCTCCCTTAATGGTCTCCCAGACCTCTACCCATAGGTTGATTGGCTTGGGACCTATAGTCATAATCTTCCTTATGGGGTCCTATTGAGCTTGTTTTTATTCATTCCTCTGAACTTCTCCCTTTGTTTAGGTGGAATTGGTATTGATCTTGGTATTGAGTAGGTGTATTATGGGTTTGTGGAGCTTGTTTATTTGGGAAAATTTTTTCTTATAGGATTTCGTAGATCTTGGTAAGTGTTCTTATGAGATTTCGTGGATCTTGGCAGGTGTTTGTTGGACCACCTAAATAAATATTGTTTCGATATGGGGTTGTTATATTTTACGAAGGGTTCAGGGTCATATAGGGGAAGATGAGGCTTGAGTATTACCACTGGTTGTAGCATGGTTAGTTGTCTGTGGGGTAGAAGTTGAGGAAACATTTTGCTCTTCAATCACCACCATTCTATCATCCATCACCAATATCCTAAATATATCCCTAACCATTTCCGTTAAACCATCTTGGTTGTTCCTTCCTGCAGGAAATTGGGGGTCTCCTCCATTTGACATAGTACCTATTCAAGATAAGCAACAAAACAAGCAAACACGTTAGGTTAGTTAAACAACCTAACAATCACTAGAATTCTCACCTTGGTGATTTCTTTTACAATTGGCTTGATAATTGTTAATGAATGTTTGTGTAATTCTTTGGTATTTTGGTCTTTATTATAGCCCTGGGTCTAAGTGAATTCTTGTTGACACTCAACTAAAAAAACAAATAAAAGGCACTATAAACAAGAATTAAACTACCGAATTAAAGAGAAAAGAACAAAATAAATTAACTACAATGAAATGAACTCAAGAATTATTAACTACACGTATGAATTAATCACTTAAGTGTTTACTAATTAGTGAATCAAAGAAAAGGAAACTAGAAATTTCGGGAATAAGTGAAGAAGAAAATAAAATAAAAGTTCTTCTTTTATAAAGTGGACGAATTAAAGGGGGTGGAAAGGTTATCTACTTGGGGCGAGATGAGACCTTGGGTCCTCCCAACCCTCCCAAATCAGTATGGTTTCAAGTAGACGACTTAGGTAGGATGGATCGTCCTCTATTAGAAAAGAAGTTACTAGGTCGTCCACTAGGGTCTAAGATTTTGGTGAATTTCTTGGATTCTATGGGTCCTACCTCACCTAACATTTACTCATTTTGTGAAATTTTAACACCTTTTTTTTTCAAATTTGGTAAAGAGTTTTAGATCAAATGTACTATTTTGGGTATCTTCTCCAGCAAGAATAAGGATAACGCCAAGAACAACTTTCAAAATCAAAATTTACTACACCCTTCAAATCAACTCCAATCCCTCCCAAAATTTAATCATAACTTCCTTTCAAGGTGAAGAACAAACCCCAAAACTATGTAGACCAAACAAACAACCAAATAAAGGATCCATTTTTTAACCATCAAGATTCAAAGTCTAAGAATGGTTGAAATCACTTAAAATAATTGAATTGACTTGAAAATTTAGATTTGGACTCAATAGATACTAGGGAATTCAAATCTAGTGTCCAAATTTAAAACAAACACAAAAATTCAAAAGAAATTTGTAGAGATTTTTTAATATTTTTTAATTTCTAGATAATAAACCCAAGATAAATTTTGTAGAAACAAAATTCAAACGTGGATCTGATACCAATTGATGCAATATATAATATGAAAGAAAGAAAAAAATACAATAAAGGAAGAACAAGGAAAATAAAAGATAGATAATGAAATATAAGAACAGGAAATCAATAAAAATAAAGGGTATATTAAACCCCAAAACACTACTGATTAATCCAAATTAAAGAACTATACTTTTTCTAAGACCTCAAATGAATCTAAGATCCCAAGAAATCAAAGTTTCTGAAAGTTAAATCAATCAAAAGCTTACAAAAAGCTATCACAAACTCACCAAGAGTATTAGTGCCCAATATCATCAAAAGTCCAAGGCCAATGAGACCCTAAAAGCAGTTCTGAGAATCAATCACAAAAAAAAAAAAAAATAAGAAAACACATATGATAAATATTGAAACCCTACGGTGATATTTATAATGTAAAATATGTAATTACAATATTATCCCCATAGTGGCACAAAATCTATTACTATTACTCTCTAAAATAGTCCATATGTAAGTGGACTATGGGTTGAGGATGAGTTATCCATTGGTGGATGAGCCTTCTTCCCTATCGTCCACCCTTTGTTACCAAAATAGGCCACCTCACAATTGATGACCTAGGCTGACTGATAAAAAATATTCTCTAAACTATTAAATGTACTTATATTCTTAATCTTGACATAACTATTATGAGCTATATATATTGATTATCGTTTTGATTTATTAAAAGTTGAGATTCCTAGATGAATCAATATGCCTGACAAGTTGGATGATGATAAATATATATTGGTGAGATAATAAGTTAGTTGATGGAGTCCATGTCTCGGTTTAGAGATTGATGATACATCTTTTATAAGAAGCTTATAAGTTTTTCATGTATAAACCCGACCGGTGAATTTCTAAATCCGACATGTGAACAAGTTAAGCAGGACTCTAAAAAAATTAATTAATAAAGTAAATTCTTCAGTAGTTTAATTTATTAATTATTATCTGTAATCTTAACATGAAAAATTATGTAAGTGTTTAATAGGAATTACGAAATAAAATAGAGGAGTGTAATTACGAATTTTATTGGAATAATTAGCAATTTATTATAGTAAGAAAAATTCAAATTAATTTCAATTTGAGTTATTTCTATAATAGGAAGCCTCTGCAAATTAATTTTGTGCTCCCTGTAGTGTCCAAATTAGCTAGAACTCAGGATCCATTTTTTTTATAGGATTGGGGGGCTAGCCGATTTTTGCCTTCTTCATAGAAGGAAAAGTTGTCTTTCATTCTCATATTTGGATTTGGAGAAGCCTTTCTAGAAATCTATAAATAGGGGTGTCCTAACATAGAATCA
Source organism: Withania somnifera (assembly GCA_039654485.1). Lineage (NCBI taxonomy): Eukaryota > Viridiplantae > Streptophyta > Magnoliopsida > Solanales > Solanaceae > Withania > Withania somnifera. Next base: position 9,730 of record JBDJHY010238633.1, read on the forward strand.
TAACACAATTTTTTTTACACATTACTTGCCCAACCAAATATTGAGAGAGTTCAATAATGAATTTAGGATCACTGAAGAAGACTGTAGATCTGGAGCCGGTTTTGCTTCAAGACGTTTGTTAACGCTTCAAGAGGTAAGTCTTGATTTAATTTTCGACATACTTTGTATGTGATTCATGTTGGTATTTGCTATCTATTATTCATGTAAGAATAAAGATTATGGATATGATTCCACTACTTAAGTATTTTCTAATAGAGACTGGGCTCGCTTAGGTGACACCGCTGCGGCGGAATAGGCCGCACCATGGCAGGCTGTATTTTCAAAATGAGGAAGATTTCTTGAACTATTTTATAAGTGTCGTAGCAATGACGATGGGCCGTTTACAATCTAATAAAAAGATTATATATTGTGGGTGGGGGGGGGGGGAGCGAGCCTAGTCCCAATATAACATTATTTGGAGTTAGCAAGGTTTGGCGACCTTCGTTATAATAGGACTATGTTGTCGCTTTTATGAACTATTTGGTGACTTTCGTTAACAATAAGGCCTACCTCGTCGCTTTATGAACTCTTTGGCAGTTTTCACTAACGGCAGATCCTACCTAATAGGTGTTATGAACTCTTTGGCAGCTTATTAAGGAAAGAAACAAGTTTCATATAATGTCAAATCATAGATTCTTTGAAGAATTTCTCCACTTGATCGACATTGAAGTGCGGATATGACGACACATATCTAAGAAATTATCGGGTTTACACTAATATTAGTTGAAACAACACAAGTAACTTCTTTTTTAAAGAATAAAGATTTGATACGCATCTTAACTCTTTTTTTTTTTTAGATATATTGAATACTTTCGTCATCATTATTTTTTTTTTTTATACTTTGCGCGCTCCTTAAAAAATCATAATTAAATTGAGTATTTTATTATGATACTCAAACTAATTAATGTTTAATATTAGAATTTAAAAAATAATTTTGAAAGTAAGTGATTAGTGTTAAATGTAAAATATAAAAAAAGATTTTTTTTTTTCATATGTTAAAAGTATGTATGTAAAATTTACATACACTATTTAAGATCTTTTCTCAATCAGGCCCATAAGTGTCTTTGAATTGAGGACATAACAAATCAAAACCAAGAGAGCCAAATTTACAGAAGCAATTATTTCGTTTAAATGGTATTTTTCAATTGAAGCCCCGTTAACTTGGTGGAGGATTTAAGCTATGACCAACCCCTAGTACAGTAAAACAGTAACATTACGTGAAGGAGGATATAATCCATAAGTTATGATAAAATACATTTGTGCCTCTTCTCTCTCTCTTTTTTTAAAAAAAACAAAAATTGTGGTGTCCTTTCAATTTACGAATATTTTGACTAATTTTATGGGATATTTATCCCTTTTCATTAATTATGAATAGCAAATAACTTTGTTCAATGAAGCTAAAATTGATAGAAAAAAATTATGTTTTTATCTTTATTGAAACTTGAACATGCAACGTCATAATTCTTAACCTACTTAATTGATCATTGGCCATATCTTTGAATTTGAATGCCTCTTTCTCTTTTGCTTGTGTTTTCTTCTACTTTTACTAAAATTTACAATTGAAATTACTTCATTCATTTTATTTTACTTGATCCCTCTATTAAATAGTTGTTTTCATTTAGTTTTTCAATTTATGAAATTAAGAAAAGTTTATTATTTTCTTGCTTTCAACCTTTATCTTTAAATGATTGTATAAAGTATAATTAGTAGTCAAATCTAAATTTTCAAAACATAACTAATAAGGTCAGTTTAATAAAATTGACTGTTAATAAAAAATTTCGTAAGGAAAATATCAATCAATAGGAGCCAAGTAAAATGAAATTTAAGAATAGCTCCATAATGATAATGATGATACACAGGAGAAATAAAAGATAACCAGATCTAATATACAAGAATACATATGTAGGTTCTTTTCACCTGAATTATGCAAGAGTTTAGAAGATTACGCACGTTTATCCAAGCATGTAGCTTTTCTTCATTTGAACTTGTTTTAATTATAGAAATTATATAAGCATTTAAAATGCAAATATTTCCTACTTGTAAAATCTAGAAATGCATTCTTTAATATCTCATACGAATTTATATATTTTGATAATATGTCACTGAGAGTTTAAGTGAGCTCATTATATCCTTCTTCTGAAATATATTCATTTGTCATGTATTACTATATTGTGATAGGAGAAGAGATAAAAGAACATTTGGAGACAATTTGACAAATGATGCAAAAATTAATTGTTATCAATTCATACCAAAAGTAAGAAATTCTCGCTTTTAAAGTATATATTTTTAGGCTATTATTCCCAGTATATATTGAAAACCTTGAATGAACACTCATAATTGACAATTTATCAAAAATAATGAAGCTTTAGGTGGATAAAAAATTTACAAAGTGAAAAACACTATTGGAAGAAAAGAGGGTTCAGCATATATATATCTTTAAATTCAGACACAGGTTATGGGAAAGGCTAATAAAGTCTTTGTTTCAAGCTCTCAAAAGTTTGAAGCCCTAAAATTTTTAATCAAAGAGAACTTTGTTATTTTATTTTTACTTAGATAGTATGATTTAAATTTAAAAAAGAAAGCTTTACAGAAAAAATTGCCCACTCATTATATGAGATAGTATTTTAGAATTTTAAATTAAATTACTTATATCATATATTAGTAAATAAAATTTATACATCATTCAATATATTGTATTGAAAATAAACAACTAATATTTTATTAACTTGAATTGATCTTGACCAATATAAATATTAGTAATAATATTACCAGGCAAAAAGACTTTATGCTTTTTAATGACAAAAATATGAAGAAGAAAAAAGCAGAAAAAAAAATATAAACCTCTTACTAAGAATTTGATTCGTACAATAAATTTTGTTGAGCCACCCTTGTGATACATATAGGGGTATGTTCCATACGATTGAAAAATATTTTTTATATTTGTTTAACTAAAATTTTTAATAAATATATTTTTTTAATTTTTTTTTTAAATAAGGAAATAATTTTGTTAATAAATTAAAAGTGCGAAAAACAAAGTACAATGTCTACCACACTCAAAATCACCCGCTCTCACCACTCTCTACTCATCTCTTACCATCTTCCACTCATCCACCCCTCGAAACCCCCAGCACCTCTCCTAACCCCACCAACGTAAATTATTGTTTTATTTATGTATTTAAAATTTTTCTCATCTCACCTCACCCCGCTCCCTACCAAAAAAAATATTTTATCTGCTCCACCACACCCTACTTCCCCCCCCCCCTACCCAAACCCTTCTCTCCTTCCCTGAAAAAAAATTCTTCTACCCCCACTCTTTACCGCTACGTCGACCGCGACTCCTATCGCAAATCCTCCCCCCTACACACACACCTCGTAAATTTTTTAAGGAAAAAAATTATTTTTTTTTACCTCATCCTCTTGCCCATGCCCTATCTACCTTGTCCCCACAATTTTTTTTGAGAAAAATTTTAAAAAAAAATTATCCCACGCCCGACTCTAATTGTTTACCCCACCCGTACTCCAACTCACCACTCCTACAAAATTTAACTTATTTATCCCACCCACCTCCCTACCCCCTAACCCTAACCCACCCCTTCTAAATTTTTGTTTTAAAGAAATAGTTAATTTTTTATTTTTTTAAAAAAAAAAAAAGAAAAAGAAATTCTTCCCGTCTTTAACCCAAATTACATCTACTAGTCTGCTTACCGCGGCCCCCCTCCCTCCACTTTTAGGTCCCCCACCCTATGCTCCTCCTTACTATCACAATATTTCTAACTCAATTCCTATCTATTTTTATTATTTTGTATTAGATATATACAAATATTTTTTAAAAAATACTTTTTACTTGCATACCTAATACAAGAAAACAAGTTAGAAATGATTTATTTTTCTAAAAACATTTTTCTTCAAACATTTCCCCCACACCGAACACACATATAAAGGTTAACGATTTTCACTTCTGACTTGCATATATTTATCTTCCTGTTCCCTTCAGCTGTGCGATCAAGCTACACTTTTTTCAAATAATTAGTAACATAAAGTTTTATAAAGCAATAAGATTTTAGCTTTCATAGAGAAAATATTAAGTCATGATTTTTACTTACAACACTTAATTGGTAATATAAAATGATCAAATTAAAACTAATTTGTATATCCATTTACTTAAAAGAGATATAAAAAAAAAAAAAAAAAAATCCAAGAAAATAAAAGACACCTCACAATCAAAAAGATAAACTAAATAACAAAATTTTAAAAAATATATTTTTTACAGATAAATTCGAAGACTAAACATAGTGTGCCATGCTACATGATCTAATCCGTTAGCTGATGAATTGATTGTTGATATTAATGCGGCTAGGGGATGATTTGAACTCTTGCTGGACCCCAACACTATGGGTTTTCTCACCACTAGTGGATGTGAAGTGAGGCAGCGAACTTGAGCTGTTGCTGCTACCCCATTTATATAAGGAACTTTGAGCCACTGTCAGGCGTCTTCTCTTATTTAATGAACTTTCTTCTTTTTCAATCTCTTCCACACTTTTTACTTCAGTTAAATTCATAAAGGTTTTTGATTTTCCATCGTAAAAATCCGATAGTCCTCTCCTATAAACAATGACAAAAACATCATAAATATCAAAATTAATTATATGACAAAAATTAAACTTCATCTTATAGGTAGAATCAAAAAAAAAATCTCTTTATTACAAAAAAAATTGAGTCTCTGGAGATTAATTAGCATATTCAATCTTTCAAATCGAACTTGACTAACCCAAAAATTGATGAGAAGAATATAGAAGAGTATTTCTAATGTATTGAAAAATGAGATTAAAGTTTTATGTAAATTGCTATAAAACCGTTTTGATAAAAAATCATGTCCCAGCCATAGAATGTTCAAATTTGATTTTAAAAAAAATACATTCACAATTTCATTTATTTAAAATAAAAATAAAAAAAACTATACAAAAATTAATTAACTAGATTAAAAAGAACTGACTTAAATGGAAGAGCAGCTTCCAACGTAGCAAATGAGTTGAGGGATCCTTCAACTGGGGCCTTGCTTTCTGCTTCTTCACTATCTTCGTCACCTCCATTCCCGTCACTTAATAAACCAATAGAAGAAGACAAGGAAATGGTGTCAACATCCTTTTTAACTGAATTTTCTGTGTCATTATCAGTAATCACAACAACATTAGCAACGACTTCATGTTGATCATCTTGAGCAACAGGCACGCCATTATTCTTTTCTGCAACAAAAGTCATGGTTGATCAAAACGGTTTCGTTTCCGTTTCTCTCCTTCTCAATTATCTTTGTGTGTAATGAGTTCGGATAAAGAGGATTTTATACTGAAATAAAGCGGTGAGGATTATATATAAAGCGGTTCTGAAAGAAAGTAAGTGTAGTAGAGATGAATTTAAATTCATCTTCATTTTGCTCTTGACCTGAATTAGGGAAAACAATTTGTATCTTAAGATAACGCCATAGAATGATCGTCCTCTTCAACAAGTGAGAGGATAGAACACCTTTGCCTCGTGGCATTAGGGAGGCCCTTCACACTCAACCTACCTATACTCCAAAATACATCATAGAAAATGAAAAGCTCATAAACTTTTACTATTATAAATGGAGAGATTTAGTGTTATTTCACAGAGGATGTCTATTATTGATTTGTAAAGATCTTATCTAATATTATTATTTTCTATATCTACTTAGAATTATTTAGTGAAATATTTATCTCAGTCAAACTAGCCATTAAGTACTAGATATCAACTAGTCCTTGGAGAAACTCATCTATAGATATATACTTTTTGGATTAACAGAGAAAACATATATAACTTTTTCTATCCGCTCCGGTCTTATCCTTTGTCTTTAAAATAAAAAATAAAAATAAAAATAGATTTTCTTTCTTGAAATCTGTTACTTTAATTAATTACTAAAAGAATTTGTTAAATCCGGAGCAATCCGTCGAATAACACCATTTAGGATAATATACTAACACCCTTATATTATAACTCAATTTCACATACATTTTTTATATTTTAATATTATGAAAATCCTACACTTAATTTACACATGAGTTATACCTGTAACTAAATATATTAAAGAATAATTATTAAAAGACAAACTAAATTTATATATAAACAATAAGACAGAGTTATCTATATATAACTTTTTTAAAGGAAGATGAACTTTTTATTTAAAAAGAAAGTATCATTTTCTGTAACATTTACCTTTCGAAACTCATAATTAGAAAATTAACACATGTTATCAGTGAATATATACAAGCTACAGGTAATAACTTGCGCTTTAGACACGTAAGTTATTTCTAATTATATTTAGTTATAATATTTTACTACATATATAATTTTCTTATTGTAGGTTTTAGTTATTGTTTTGCTTCAGAAAACATTAATATTCTTGATTAGATGAAATTTTATTTTGTACGGGATTTCATATAGGTTTAAATGTTTATAGAGAAACGATAATTATATTACATTATAAGGGTCTATGTATATAATTTTCATAATAAGAGGCGTGTAAGTGTTTGATTTTAAAATACAAAGGATCAATCCATAACTGAATCATCATATAAGGCTGATTAGTATAATTATTCCTATTGTTTATTGATTGGGAAAAATATTCTTAAAGTTAACCTTTTCGGTCACTTTTATGCTGTCGCAAGAGCTTTTCTGTAACGGCCTCAAGCAATTTATGACTTATCGAGACTGATGATTCGGTTCCTAAGTCGTTTGTTTAGTTGTTATGTCCATTTTCCTATTTTAGAGTCTTAACTTTTGGAATCATTAAATTCAGTCAACAATCCTTGAAAATAAACTCGGAATCAAATTTCGAAAGTTTTGTTAGCTCCAGAACGTGAATTTTGTTCTAGACGGACTCCTGATTTATGTCCGAAAACTTTCGTATCGACTTTATCTTGTTTTGTGTGTTTTGGAGTTTAAAGATTTGACTTTATTCAACGTTTTTTTTATTGATGCAGCTGCACCATCAGCTCCCAAATATCAATTTTGAATTAATTGAGTTGTTGGTTCGGTGTCACGCCCCAACTCTAGGTGAGACGGACAAGCCATATGAATACATGCTATATAAATGACCTATGGTGAGAAAGTGAACCCCTGTACTAGTAGAATTACTCATAAGAAGCTAATTATACAACCCAACTGATACATAACCAAGACAAATGACAATAAAACCATAAATATACATATGACACTCTTGCAACGTCTACAAAGCCTCTATTAGAATCCATAACTGAATAACTATAAAAAATATATACACTGAAGACTCAGTGAGGCCCCGAATCAACCTGGAGCTCACCAACAATAGCTGAGTGTCCTGTGCTTCTATTAGGGAGATCTACCCACTGGAGTACCTGTACCTGCAGCATGAAATGCAGGTCCCCCGTGAGGGACGTCAGTACGAATGAATGTACTGAATATGTAAGGCATGAGGTAACCATATGTGAAACAATAGCTCAATGAAATCAGTATCAATAAGAAAATGCATAATAATATTGAAAGACCACCTTAACTTACACTTGTGGGATTATGTACATTACATTCTTTTCATTACTTTATCTTTCTTTACTTTATAATCTTTGTACAACACTAATATGAATGACCAGCGGATCAGTGGTAAAAGAGGATGACCCATGCTAGGCATTTTAGCACCTAGGATACGGTCCTCATCAATGTACAATTTTGGAATGACCCATGATAAGCTTTCCTTTCACCCTTGGGATACCACTCATAATGTTTGGATCGACCCATGCTAGGTGTTCCTTCAACCCCTTGGATACCACCCAAAAATAATCAAATTCTCTTTACTGTACTTTTTTATTTTTTTAGATTGTTATTTTTGTGGTCATAGTACTTTTGAGCATTTGGAAAATGAATCGGTTGTGAGAACATGTGAAAAAGAACTCAAGATAGTAACAATGATGTAGGAAGTAATTGTAACTAAAATGTAAGACTTAGGATTTCAAATAACACAATAAGTACTTTGACATTTCCAATAGGAGCATAGGTGCATATCAAGCGAAGGTATTCTAATTCAAGAAAAAATATAAGCACCCTAAATAGTGATATAATAGCTAAACCCTTAGTGAGCAATAGTAATTAAAAGGGGTGATCGAACAAGTGATAGTGAAGCTTATAGGTAGATTCAATGTAAGGTAAGTACACACTTCAAGTAAGAGATGTAAACTTTAAAATTAGAACAAGTAGCAATCCTATGAGATAATGTTATGGAATACAATAATGGGAGTATTAATGAAGGGGACATGTCAACATATGGACAAATGAAACATGTGATCAAATAGAAAATTATAGCAAAAATCCAGCAAACTGGCAAGTTATATACCCAATATGTGAACACATTTACTATGTGTAATGTAGGATCTTATTTGCTTATATATGAGAGACATGCGACCAGATTTAATGCCTTGATGGAGAATGAGTTTTTCTAAACCTTACATACTGACTTGGAAGTGTAAACGTGCAGATTTAGTAACAACCACATATTTAGGCATTCTAATGCACTAAGGAGTAAGAATAAGACCATTTCCTATATCGAAACCTTATACGATGGAAAACTAATATAGAGAGCAGTTTATACACCAATGAAAAACTTAAGAGCTAAAATAGCACATGGACCTTATTTAACTAAAAGGAGAACTCGTGAAGCTTTCTATTGGAAGTAGACCCACAAAATGAATATTAATCATATTTTGGAATATTTTGACACATTAAGGAGTTGGAGAAAGGTTTATGGATACATTGGAGTTTATACGTTGCCGCAATATGCCAGTAGTAAGGAAAAACACTTAGAGAGCATACTTGATAACACAAATAAGATTTCATGCCAAGGAAAAGGAAATTGAATTGTGTTACATTCTTGTCTTCTGAACAATGAAACGACACTGATTCAATGTTTCCTTTAAGTGTTATTCTACAATATAAGTACATAATAAAGTTCATATTAGAGCTAATCTTGTTAAAGCCCTATAAATCAGTAACTAGACACTTGACGAGATGTAAGACCATCCAACTCCCAAACCCATGGTGTATCATCGCACCCTTTTTTATACCTCTAACAAAGCACATTTACAATACTAAAAGGTGTCCCACTTCCTAATAATATAATTATACATAAAATAGTCCATTAACAGTCACAACATCCATAAACAACAAAAACAATCCCCCAAGCTTGCATTTTTTATTTCTGCCCCGAAATAACATTAACCAAGCATTTATAAGGCCATCCAAGACTTTGAAATTTTTAATCATAGTATTACAGCCCCAAAATCCTAATATAATAAATACAACTTAGGCTCACTACTTACAATTACCATTCCACAAATTCCAACTAACAATATGTCTAAAATGCTCAAATGGGCATATAATTAGAAGTTGGGGCATCAATTACCTTTACTGTTTTAGTATGCTAGTTTTATTCAATTTCCTCCATTATAACTTCCTTTAACACAGTAAAATAGGAGAGGAATGTCAACATAAGTATCACATAAAAATAGGGCAAGAACCCAAGTTTATAATATGATATTGTTACCTTAATCTTTAGAAGAGGCTAGAAGCACGTTGGATGGCAATGCCTATCCTTTATTCCCCATGAATAACTATCTAGTATATTTGAAACTAAGGAGTATAGAAGATATTCTTATAGCTGTTTTGGTAGGAATGTGTTTAAGTATATTTATAACCCGAATGGATAAATGGGGCTGTTGTTTTAAGGATAAAGGAGAGAGGTTGAGAGACTTAGAAAGATAAATTTTGGATAAGAAACAATGAGAATTTGCACCTAATTTTTGGGTATTTAAAGACCTCATTTTTTGATGACTCTTTCATCTCTTAATGTCCAGCCACCAAATGGCTCAATTAGGTCCAACAATGCTAAGTAGGTGATGCACCTACTCGGGTTACTTAAGCTAGTATAAAGTCCAAGTAGGTGATGCACCTACTAGGACACTTTAATTACCTCTTTGTGGGCTTAGAAAGATTAGTCTTGGACTGCCTTTCCCATTATTTTCTTCCACTTGGTTTGGGCCTTAAATGAGCTCATTAGTGCAAGTCTAACTCCAACCCATTACCATAAGTAGGTGTGTCATATAGTTAGCCCATTAAGTTAAGTAGGTGACACACCTACTGTCTTACTAAGTAAAGCAAGCATCTTAATGATTTATTCTGTTTTAGGCGATAATCCTCTTAGTTTAACCCAATATTTATATAAATTGATCACTTTAAATCGTAGTTTCAAAAAGGTTACGATCTCAAGTTTAAATACTTCCAAAATTTACATTAACTTGATCATGTTGTGCTAAAATGTACGAGCAATTACTTAAACCTATTTTACCATCACTAGTCGTAAAAGACATCAATTCCATTTAACTATACCATAATGCTACATTAAGTTCCATATAAGTAGAACTAGTACCCATAGAATACGGGGTGTTATATCAATGCCTGGTAGGATTGGTACCTTGGCTTGCTGACAAAGCACATTAATTAGACAAGGGTTTGAATAAGTTATACCTTTGCGCATGGCGCGCATCTGCAGTTCTTTGGGGATCAGACGGCCAAAGTTTAATTTGTATTAAAAGACTAGGGGGGTCACCAACACTATATCCTCATCGGTTGATTTGTC
>JBDJHY010238641.1:0-10882 GCA_039654485.1 Withania somnifera
TGGAGTATTAGGGGAAGATGCACATGAGTTTTTTTCTGGAGTGTAAGGCGCATTTGACTAACATGGGAGTGTTGCAGACCCACGGAGTATCCTTCACCACTTATTAGATGCATGGTGCGGCTAAACAGTGGTGGCGAGCATTCTTAGTATGTAGACCCACAGGTTTGTAGTAGCCTACTTGGGCTGAGTTCTTCGAGGTGTTTATGCGGAAGTATGTTTCTCGAGTTGAGAGAGATCGTTTGAGAGGAGTTCCAGAGAATGGAATAGGGAGCTTTATCTGTGGCTGAGTATGAGGCCAAATTTCATCAGTTATTAGTCCATAGGGTAGAGTTCATGCATACCGAGGCTGAGAGAGTCCGTAGATTTGCTAGAGGTTTGAGAGAAAAGATCCACGAGGTGGTGGCCTTGATGACTTCTAATGGACGTTCTTTTCTGGAGGTTGTTGATCATGCCAGTATTATGGAAGCCCTCTATCGTGAGTGGGTTTAGTGGATTCAGTTCTCGAGGTTGGGGTCCATATTATCAATCTCAGGGCCAGACTACCAGATCAGTTTAGACATCTATTAAGCTATTAGCTTCAGTTTCAGCCCAGCCTTTTAGAGAGGCTAGTTCTTCTCAACAGTCTGGGCATATGAGTTTTGGTAAGAGCAGGCCATCAGACTGGGACGTATGGGAATTGTTTTGTGTGCAGCTAGGTAGGCCATATTGCTAGGTCCTATCCTCAAAGAGGTGTTATTCAGTCTTTCCCAGTAGCTGCTCAACCAGTTAGAGCGGTTCCTCCTCCAGCTAGAGGTGGAGCATCTGGTGGTCAGAGGGGTAGTGGTTAGTGAGGTAGAGAAGGTGGTCGTGGTGGTGGTCGATAGGGTGGTGATCATCATTTTTATGCTGTTCCTACTCGGCCAGAGGCCGATGCATCTGATGCAGTGATTATAGGTGTGATTTCGGTGTGTGCTATGCCTGCTTCTGTGTTATTTGACCCTAGGTCTTCGTGTTCTTATGTTTCATCTTATTTTGCACCTAACTTGGGTTTACCCAGTGAGGTCATGCCTGTGTCTATGTGTGTTGCTACCCCAGTAGGGGATTCTTTAGTAGTGGATCGGGTGATCCGGTTTTGCTTGATTTCTGTTGGTGGCCTAGACACTTGGATTGATCTGATATTGCTGGTTATGGTGGATTTTGATATCATACTGGGTATGGATTGGTTATCTCCATAGCGTGCAATTTCGAATTGTTATACCAAGACTATTACTCTAGCATTGCCAGGGTTATCCCCAGTGGTATGGCAGGGTTCTGTTAGCCGTGCGCCATCAGGTTTTATTTCTTGCCTTCAGGCTAGGCGGCTGATAGGGAGAGGGTGTTTGGCTTATTTAGCTGTTGTGCGTGATGTTGAGGTTGTTGATGTGTTTTTGACTGATCTACCAGGCTTACCACCAGAGCGTGATATTAATTTTGCCATCGAGTTAGAGTCGGGCACTAAGCCCATTTTTATTGCTCCGTATCATATGGCACCTGCTGAGTTGATCGGGTCTGACACCTGTGAACCTATAGATCTGGTACAACTCTGTAATGACCTAAAAATTAGTGTACAAAAAAAACATAGGGATGCAATACAAAGGGGTGCTGGAAAAGTAAATATGTGTCGGCATGCTCCCTCTCTAGGGTATTCGTGAATCAAGAGGGACCATGGAGGACTCAAAACATATAACACTACTCCCCGTATACCCCTCCCTCGAGCTGTATGTCATGCTCTAAGTATAGTGACCCAAATCGGCAGGGCCCATAGAGGGACTGGAAACCGCATGAAAAACCTCATAACTAGCCCACCAAGTAACACAGTCATCAGGGCAAGAGTTTGTAAATAGGCTTATCCCGTATATCATATCTCAGTGGAAACTCAATTCTATTTATGTAGGCAAAAATCCAATCTCAATAAGACCTAATTTTCATTATGTAGGCAATGTCTAGAGTGTAGTTGTGCAAAAATAGTCTCAAATGATGTGATAAAATAGCTCCATACTGCTCATAAGAGCATTCATGGAAGATATAAGTATATATGAAATCACTTTTGAGTTATTAGTCTTTCAAAACCAAGTTACCTTTTAAAATGTTTAATGTATGATCGCAACAAAGAATCAACAATAAGCTAAAGGGGTATTTGGATATTAATTGGAAATACATAGAATTACTTCCAAGCCCTAATCATAAGGTACATCCTCTCCTATGAAAACTACGATCCCAAGCCACGAGTATTCACACCAAAGATGCCACAATTTCTATAGGGAGACCATTAAGGGCCAAGTACACACCAATATAGGGGGAAATGGAGTTGTCGTAGCTCATCCAAATATAACTCACTTCCAAGCTTGGATCGGGCTAGGAATAACATCAACACATAGGGTTGTTAACTACCCAGAAAAGCCGTATTCGGGTAGGTAAAATGTCATCACATAAGGCAGCTAACTATCCAAACATAGCTGTACCCAGATATATATGGACCAATGGGCCACTCATGCCCTAATCACACACTAAATCTTAGGTATAACACATAATAACCAGCCTACCTAGATCATCTATAAAGCCACCAACCTAAATTAGGGGATAGCTACTAAGCTCTAGTCACTAGTATAATCTGCTCCCCAACCTCACTACTTTCCAGAGTCAACGTATAAGAATACGCACCAAATATGTTACTCCTCCCCCAACCACACTATGTTCTAGAGTCATGTTGAATATTTGGGTAAGGCGATATAGCCCTAGGATAAGTAGTTAAGCTACAAGTCAGCTAAGTAGGCCATAGGCTAGAATAATAAGCATATTGGGGCCCGACTAGTAATCCCAGCCTCGAGATGGTGCTTTACTATACATATCCTATACTAATACTCAGTCTGAAGAATGTAAATCATTACCTACCTAGATTCTGGTGATGTCCTCGAAAAGCATGCCCAAATATTCAAAAATAACGTATGAAGCTCTAAACCGCGCGAGGCTAGGAAAAACATAACATTGTGTCAAGACAAGTAAAACAAGTCCCATATTTCTATATAAATAGATGGGTTAAAGTCCAAACTAAATGGGTCTATAAACCCTAATAGCTCAGAGAAATAAAATATTTATACCAACACGTAAAGCACAGGTCATACATCATATGATACAAAATAGGGCTCAAATTAACAGGAGGAATGGAAGATATAAGACTAAAAAGTTTATATAAGGTAAAGAACTTTAAAAATAAAGAAGAATCAAAGAATTACCAGGTAGAAATTCTTGTAAAACCATCGGGATATGGTTCCACGGATTAAAAACACCAAGGTATCTCTTAATTATACTAATTTAGAAAGACAAAAAATATGATATGAAAGATAATGGGCCGATGTGTGATTCTTGGTATTTACATGATACTGAATATGATATGAAAAGATCATGGGATGATGGGTGATTCCCGATATAGTCATAATTGGGGTATATAATACAAAAGCAAAAATTAATATGTGATTCTCGGTATTGCTAAGATGTGTAAGACAAACATGTATCACATTATATGGCATTGTATTGCATTGCATTGCACCTACATTAACTTAGTTACATAATTGGTTTCATATTTTGTGAGCATGTCTAAGATGGATTACCTTTGTCACTTACTTGATGTGTATTGATTTTCCCTACTTATTCAGGTGTTGGAATGATATTGCGAGGAGTTAGCCAATTATGATGAGAAATGGTAAGAAATTCCTCTATTGATTATGAAATGAAATAGATAGTTAGATCTAGTTAAGATTGGAATTATGAGATGGTTGAAACTATTTTGGATGGATTGATTACCTTGGCCTATTCCTATTAAAATCCATTTCATGAGTTTATCATTTAGTTACACTGGATATATCCTTCCTTCTGCAATTGAACTTGTGAGTTGAAAACTAAATCTAGGTTTATGGACTACGTCAACGAGGCCCTATCACAATGAGTGGGATTAATCCCCTGAGTTGAGAAAGGGTATCAAGGAGGGAGGCCCACCTCCAAGGGAGCTAAGTATGAGATGTTACTATAGAAATTGAAATTTTATTGAACTCTACAAGATGACCCCATAACTAAAATCTAATAAAATTGATGAAATTTTTTAGAGTCCTACAAAATTTTGATGTCTACAATTGCATTTGATATGAATCGGATTGGTTTTTTACTTGGTTGTTAATGTATTAATTTGAGTTAGCCTGAGGTGCCCTATTAACACTCTCTTATTTAGATATAGATTTGGTTGTAGTTGATTATTCTGGTTTCCTAGTTTATTGTTATTTTTTGTTGAGTAGTTAGTTATTTTATCGCTCTTACGCCCTGTATCTATCATGTACTTTTCATTATAAACTACTGTTTATGGTTTGATTTGCAACTCAATGTCTGGAGGATTGTGATTGGTATGATTGAGGTAGTTGGTGACTGTTCACCACTTTGTTTTAGTGGTAGGTCAGGGATACTTGCTGGGTACCCGTTGATTATTTAGTACTCGCTCTCTTACTTTCTGCACTTGTGTATGTGTAAAGCCGACGTAGCCTGATCATCTCCTTTAAGAATAGGTTCGAGGTTCAAGATTGTGAGAATTAAGATTGTTGTTTTTCATATAGTAGATGCCTAAACTCTTGTATATTTTGTGATGTAAATCCCAAAACACATAAGCAAATGATAAAATAAAAGTGATACATGGATATATGATTTGGAGACAAAACTAAGCACTAATAGACAAAATTAGCTAGTTGAAAGTTAAACCCTCCTATTAAGAACTCGACAACAACAAATCAAAAGAGAAAAGACACAAACTATAAAGATCTATACGCAACTAACACAATATTAAAGTATACCTCCTATTTGATAATCAATAGTAGCACTAATTCTATAATAAAAGACACAATAATAGAAAGAAATTAAGAATGAGGATTATATTAAAATCAACACCCCTAATTCAACAATTCTAATGAGCATCAATCTTATCAGGTAGACCTCAAGGGAATAATACCCAAGAAACCACGCCTATCAAAACGAGCATCAACAAGTATTTTCCAAGTAGTCAATCTCACACAAGAGAGATGTCTTCGAAATTCAACATAATCTAAGTAATATTAAACCCTAAAGACCATATTTATACTAAGCTAGAAAATAAGATAACTAGCTACTACAAGAATACCCTTAATAATACAATGACCTTGTTTGTTCTTCTCTTAAATTATAAATTTTGGGAACTCATAATTAGTCTCTCTCCTCTTAACATTTGTTCATCCAAGAAACTATCCAACTATGGAATTGTTCACTTTAATCAAAAAAAGATCTTCCCGAGCTACATATATAGTCTCTATAGTCACCATGTCTTGATTTTTTCCAATTAGCCCTTGAAGCAATGAAGTAGTGTCATTCAATATTATATCATTTTATCTTATATCCTATTTGAGGATTATATATATTTGATACCTATGTATATATTTTATAATTGTATTAGTGTTCATCTAGAGGATTATACATAGTGACACCGGCTTTTGGGTGATTTTGTAGTTGAATTTTAATATCGTGCCCTTTTTATTCTCATTATTTTTCCGCATTAATCCTTATTATTGAATAGGCATACCTGTCCTTGTGGGTTGAGACACGAGTCATCACGACCTGGGATGGTTATGACAGTCGCTAACAACAAGCAGCTCATCTCAAGAAGAAGAACACAACCAACAAAAAATAGAAACAAAATGTGCAAAATTGGGTCTGTGCCCAATGAACCTGAGTTTAGCCCATGACGAAATACCTAAAATGAGACCAACAAAAATCTCAAAAGATACGACTATGGAGCGTTAATAGAGACTTTAAGACTAAGATATTATTAAATAAGGATCAGTATCCTATTCTTTTCCCAACATAGAATTAGTCCGATTGCACTAGGATTGCTCCAAGATAAATACACATGGTGAAAAGATCAATGATATGAAACGTTTCCTCTCGAAATCCAAGACTAAAGCAATTTGATAACTAAGCTCCATTACTTGTACTCTTCGTCCCTAACATCAAGATTTCTCTTATAGTGGCGAGTAAGGCTGCACAAAGTTAAACTACTAGAGCCACTCGCCCGACCTCATGTAATACAAGGGTCCTTTGAGCATTTCATTTACTTCAAGGGAAATTTGATCTAATTTATTAATTTGAAATATAAATCAAGAATTTTTTGAATACTCTCGTTTGTCTTGATTTTTAAATAAGTCCTCGAACTTTAACGTGTTGATATCACCATAATGATGTAGTGCCTAAACTCAAAGTAAAAGTTATCAACATAATAATGCAGTATCTGAACTCAAATAGTAAAAACTATTGTTATAATGATACCGTCTTTGGACATAAATTGTAACAGCTATCACAATAATGATGCAATATTCGAGTCTCAAATCATAAAATCTACTCCACTGTGATGCAATCTTTTGATTCAAATTGTTAAGGTTATGAAAAGAGCCCTGCGCATAAAATTAGGGTTAAGACGTCACAAGCACCGAATGAAATAAAGGGCCTTCTTTAAAAAAAGAACCAAATGATAATTCTTGATCTTTTTATTAAGAAATAGACACACAACCCGTAGTCATTCAAAAAAAGATATTATGAACAAGAATCATGAAAGATGATCCTTACGATTGAAGTGTTCTCTAAAAATCAGACGCACAAAAAATCCTAGTCATATTATAAAGAATATAGTTTTGAAATAGAATATTTACGAATGATCTTTATGATTGAAGTGTTTTTTAAAAAAACTGGACGTACTATCCTAATTATGTAATAAAGATTATAGTTTCTCAAAGGGTCGACATGACTTACCCTTGTGGAAAAGTTTCCATATTTATCCGACTTTGGACTAATAGACCAAACACCTCCCAAAACTCATCAATGAGACTCGTCTTGACTGTTGGGATAGTTAGACCATAAAAAACTTAGGCCAAGTTATGAATTAAGATTCATAATAGAAAATTAACGTAGGAAAAATCAAAATTAAAAGAAAACAAAAAGAGGCATACTCTTTTGTCACACCCCGAGCATACACCTTGGACTGGACTTGGTATTTGGAACCACGGAAGACCTCAAGCTCACCTTGGCATACATATATAAGAATAATTTACTCATAAGGAAAAATAAAAGATAATAAAGAACTCAAATGAAATCTGAATAGATATGATGACATAAAATGCTGAGCCTGAAGGGCTAACATAATTGTAAAACATATGTCCAAAAGCTCTAATACGAAAATACTTATGTTGGGACAAGTCCCTCGACTGAATCTAGAAAATGAAATTAGTGTTTGAAAGAAGGATAACAACTCAACCACTACAAAGCCCCCAGACTGAGGAGGACTCACCAAGAACTAGTATTGTGAATAATCGTTGCATAGCCATGACTTTGGGAATGATTACTTGTGTCTACATCATATAAAAAATATAGGAAAAAGAATTATTCAATTAGTACAGGGAAGGAAATACGTATATAGGTTTGCAAGTGCAAAACTTTAAAATGTGATATAACTTAAAATATGAGTAATGATGAAAGTTACGTTAAATATGATGCATTTTGTGAAATAATAATAAATGCAACATAAGAAAAATGAAGATCAAGATTTTTGAAACATATGATTCTAACATTCTTTGAGACCAAAAAGTAAGAATTTATATCATAAAAGAATGTATTTATTTAGTTCCTTTAAGTGGGAGTTTCTCTTAACCGATATATAAAACCATGCGAGCTAACATGGAGTTCAGTGACATACACCTGCACTGAAAAGACTGCTCTAATTGGTCAAAGTTAGAATCATGTAACTAAGGATTTTGAAAATTTGCCTCGGTATTTTTGGGCACATAAACATCTACAGTGGCAACGTAGTTATGTAACTCAGTTTTTCTAAACCCTTGTTCTTTCGGTGCTAAATATTCCTCCCAAAATAATTTACATATACATAGCTCATCAAAACTCTTATATTTGGCATATCTTGCCTTATATCATTCATGAATCATGTCTTGAGCCCCTTTTACTCCATATCATGTCCTAAGTTAATCATTAGAACCATAAAATACTTTAATACATAAGATCCATAATGTAGCTTGAAATTCATAAATAAACCTTGAAAATTGAATTTTTATACATAACTCTGATTTTCATAATGTTATCTTATTCATAAAGATCATAGAAATTCTGATAGCCTGTTTAGCCAAGTTTTTAAATAAGCTTATCATGAGAAGTACTTTTTTCAAAATGCTTTGAAAAAAGTACTTTGGTGAAAAATAATTTGTGTTTGGTCAATAAATTTAAAAAACACTGTTAAGTAGTAATTAGTGTCTAACCAAGCTTTTCAGAAGTGCTTTTAAGTGTATTTTTTTCAAAAGTACTTTTGAGGAGAAGCTGCTTTTTTAGCTTCTAAGAAACATCTTCTGCTACTCTCCGCAAAAAACTTATTTTCTCCCAAAGTTTGGTCAAACACCTATCTTTTTTAATATAAGCACTTTTAGAAGAAAAAAATAAACACTTTTAGCAAAAGATAAGCTTGGCCAAACAGGCTATAAATCTTGTATATACTCATGCTATTCAAAAATTATGAAGAATTTATATTTTATGAGAACAAATAGCAACAAAGAATCCTTGCTAAACTTAACAATAACTAAAATATGCATAAATATCAAAATCATGAGCAAACATTTCAAGAAATCATGAAAATTTGCTTAAATATAGAAGAAATTACAAGTGGGTCCATAGCCTAATTATGGGTTGAATTTCACAAAAATAGTGGAGTTTTGGACATGGGAATGAAAGAAAACTCCCATTTAATTCCTACATACTTAGAGAAGAAGATTCTTGAAAAAGATCTTGAATTTCAAGCTTCTTAAGGTGTAGAATTTGAAAGCCCTTTCTTGTTTTCTTGAGTTTTGAAAAAATGAGAGGAAATTCTGAGAGAATGATTTGATGTGTTTATGTACTAAAAGATACCCTTTTGGGTATTTCAAAATGTGGGTGGGACCTTAAAAAGTGAAAGGACCAAAACCCCTTAATTTTCCTTTAAAAAGTAAAAAAAAAAATGCTCGCCCCTCGTCATTTCCGACTAGCCATCAGATCCTACCATCACTTTAAGGCAGATTTTGGGGTTCACTGGTTTAAAACGATGGACCCCTCGAAACAGGACGTCGCGATGACGATAGAGCATCGTCCTCGGCGTCGCTTCTGACAACTTCGACAGTCCTTGGAAAAAGACCATAACCTTTTTACTCCGAACTCGTATTGACGAACGGTTTGTTACATTAAAAAGAGGACTCAAATATTTTTAATTTGATTGGTCATAGGCTTCATAACTCCTTATGTTTTTAGATTTATGACCGTTTAAAGTTGACCATGATTCAACTTTTATGTAAACTAATCCAGTAAGGAAGTTTGGAGTTCAACTTTGAGTTTTGGGTTCCTCAAGACCTTAATTCACCCCCAACACTCTTTATACACTCGAGTAAATGTCTTGACACTTCTATTCAAATAAGAAATCATTGGACTCAGATTTACCATATGGGTAAAATGGTTCAAGCCATGGTTCAAGAGTTTGGGGTGTTACATTTTTCTATATAAAAGAAAGAAAGAAGAGAAAATAAATAAACAAGAAAGAGAAAAGAAAAAAAATACATCACTTCATGAGCTAGGAATGAGATCCGTCTCATTTTATATACACCTACATAAGGAAGTAGAACCTCCTATTAAGGTTTAACTAATCATTTTCAAGTTATTAATAGAAAGAACATATGAGAAACACTGAAAAACATGCACAACCAAGATGAATAGGATACAAGATTAGAAAAAGGCAAACTCACAATGACAAATTGCCCCCCCCCCAAGAATCCTAATTCAAACAGAAGCGTGAGAGGTCCGTTTCGCTCTTTTCATTGACCTAGGTTTTGTCCCAACAAGATTTTTCTGGCAAGATTTTTAATAAAGCAACAGACATAATGTATCCTATCAAGAAATGATCAAGGAGATCTCAAGACCGCGACAATTAAGGTAAAAATTGTTATTTGATAAGAAAGATAGAACACAAATAAACCAATACCTTATCTAGAAGCAACAATCGCCTGTCATCTTCAGTTCTGGAATAATGAGAAGGATTTTTTACTTTCGAAAATATTACATTAGGAATTCCAAAAGTTAAAGACTATTTCTGTGAGGCAAAATTGAATGTGGTGAAAAGAGCGAAATGCACCCTAACAACACGTGAAAAAAACCAAAATACCGTGAAATATTTGCAGAACTTCACTGATCTTAATTTACTTGTATTAGATCCTTCTTTTCAAATTCTACTATTAAAGGAATATTGATCATTTCGAAAAATAAATACACTAGTGGTAACAATGAAAAAATCATCTATTTCCATTATATAAAAATAGATCAAGGTTAGGGGTGACAATTGGGGGGAGGGAGGGGAAGGGGGTGCAGAGCAGAGCGAATTTAGACTATATGGGATTGGTACGGTTTAAGAATATGCCTGACGGAGCGGGAACGGGCGGGTTGAAATAAGTCTTTAATAAAATTAATGCAGCCAGATAGCGGGTCTATGCGGGCTCAAATAAAATAAAAGTTAAAAAAAATATTTTAGAATATTGTAAAAAGAAAACCCAAAAAATATGTTATATAAAAAATTATTTTATAAAATAAAGATTTTTTATTGTGAAACTTTATATGCATCAAATTATGGAGTAGTACTTTTTAAATTCCTAGAAAATAACTTAATGTATGGTAATAGTACATATACTCATAATAAACGAGCAAAACTCAAGAAAAATAATTTCTCTATGCTACACAACTACAAATATGAAATAAATTCAATAGTAAAAACTATGTGTAATCTAATAAT
>JBDJHY010238663.1:0-10882 GCA_039654485.1 Withania somnifera
CCTTGTCTAATGATTATTGTTTATAACAAGAATAATTATCTTGAGTTATTATGATAGAAATACTGCACTCTTTTACATCCTGAGAAGGTGTAAATAAGATTTATCTCGGATAGTAGATTGAAAAACAAGTATACAAATAGCACTGTTACTATAAATAACTCTGCACTAAGGAAAGATTACAAGCCTAGTAACATTTACAACATGGATATTTGTCGAATCCTGGTGAACATAATTCTAGGATTTTTTCTCTCATTACTTGGAATCCATTATTACAACAAACGTTTATTAATATCTAAATTCAATTACAAAGATTTACTACTATAATAAATAATCTCCCTTATTTAAATAATTTACTACGTGATTAAATAGTATCATAAGGCTTGAACTTCAAACTATATTCCCTATGAGATCGACCCCAACCATGGTGTGTTCTATATTTGAACAACAACTATTTACACTTCATCTGGAGGTGTAAATTAGGTGTTATCATACACGGTAACCTCAATAACAGGAAGGGAATAGGGCTAACTAACCCATCGTAGAAATAAAGGAGGCATGAAATAAAACCCAATACATATACATATCCAGAAAAGCAGTAAATAAGTACGATAATAAGTAAAATAAAATTCCCAATGGCCTTCCATATGACCGAGAGATACAAATAAGTTAATGCAAACCCTCCTACATCCCATACTAGTGGAGAGCACAACCAGCAAAAAACTCTCAAAGATATAATAGGCACGATGAGATGATGAATACCAAAAGTAAATATGTATGTTCCTCCTTCAATACCCGTTGGTCCTTAAGTCAGGACATATGAAAGTTCTACCCCCGTGCACCCCTCCTCCAGTTGCAAACAAGCCTGAATCAGTAAGGTCCATGTTGGGTGTCACTGCATACCACCTTAATACTCAAAATGAAACAATAATCAAAACTGAAATATCATAATATCAATGAATGAATGAATGAATGTCCCGGAATCACCATGTATAAATCACTTTAGTCTGAATAATGTGGCTCGGGCATCATCGAGACTAAAACTAGTATAAACCATCAGCGTCTAGCACTGGTTATCACTGAGTCTAATAGTATATCAAAACAATTATTACATATTTGTTATTGTATAATATCATAAAAAACTGGTTAAATCATCCTTTTATACTTATTTTAGTCAAAACGGGCCAACAAGGCCATTCAACGTGTCAAAATTAGTGGCGCTGGCTTTTATCTACAAAATAATACAACTAATACACAAAAACTAATTTTATGATGATGATATGCTCAACCACAAATAATATCTCAAACATGTTTTATCGATCCTGCACTATTATGGATACTACAATATCTAGAACTAGCTAGTCGATGTCTGGTACTTACAGACATTCCTAACAATCCCAATATGTATGTTCTAGAGTCAATCAAGACTACTCTGGTCAACAAGGTAACAATAATGTAAATGCAACATCAATGTGTAACAAAGAAGCATACACGGTCATTAATACCACACCTAAAAGCCCATTCCAAGGATGAATAATTACTACAATTATTACCCATATAAGCTAAGTCTAAGATCGGTAACCCATAGCCTACCTGAAGTTCAAAGATAAGCTCATATATACAAGTAGAAAGCAGCCTGTACATCTCTAACAACTCCAAAATACACAAATGAACTAGAAGGATTATGAAACTAGAAAAATAATAATCTACACATTAATACGAGTTAAGTGATACCCATAAAGCTATAATTGAGTCGGTAAAAAAATCTAAGTCAAAATTGGCCTAAAGCTTGTGAACCCAAATTTTTGAAAAATAGGTACCAAATATTCCCCCATCGTAGAGAACTCATACCCAAAATTTGGAGTTAAGATTAGCAGGAAATGAGTTAAAATTGGTACAATAAAGTGAAGAACAAACTTTGAGAATTTAGGAATTTTGGTATGAAATTTGGTGAAATTAGAGTAGAAACTTATTAATTGAAGAATAAACAAAGAAATACTATTTCCAATGTCACACACTATCATATACAAAGACCCAAGGAACTTAAATGAAGGTTTTTAGTGTTTTAAAGTGAAAATATGAAAATCATTGCTAAAATTTTGGAGATTCTAGATGTTTATACCTGGTAGACACATACTCTATGTGATCGTGTGTCATAGGCTTGCAATCACAGAGCTGACATGTGCACCATCCATCTTAATCTTAAAAAATAACAATTTAAAAAAGATAAATAGATTGCTCAAAATGCATTCAGACCCGATGAACACAAACAAACTATGCTACATACATGAAAATGATATTTAGACCTCAATGACACAGAAAATATTCTTATCTGGGATTGTTTTGACAAAATTTTGACTAAAGTCAACTCTATACCAAAATAACCAACTTTTCAACTGAGTATTGAAATGATCTCGATTGACTCGAAGACCGAACAAGTAGCTCATCTAACCTAAATTCGACATTTTAGAGCTAATGTCATAGTAGGATTTTTAATGCAAGGATTCTATCAGAAGAAGACCACCCAAGCAAACTTATGAACTTCAATATATGTGAAATACACAAAATAAGGAAAAACCAAAAATCAAGGCCTCCGGACCAAACCAAGAGTCCATCTAGACAAAAATCTATGTTCCAAACCTAAAAGAACTATCAAAATTCAATTTTGAGTTTGTTTTTATAGAATTTTGACTGAAGACAACAATTCCAAGAATTAGGGATCTAAAACAGGGAAACAAATGTAACAACCAAGAGAACATCCCATGAACCAAACCACTAATCTCGATATGTCACAAATAACTTAGGGCCTCTACAGGAAGACTCTAACATGCAAGAAAATGCATAATCATGAAAATGACCATAAGGGTCATTACAGTCTATTGGTGCATTAATTATCGCTTTATATTCTTGAGTTCATGTAAAGGTTTGCACTTCTATCATCTTCTACTTTGGGATATTTTATGCCCAATCCTCACATGAATTATAATAAACTTTTAATTATGAGTTCCCGATATCACTTGGGACTTTGTGGTAACTTTTGTTTTCAAGTGTGGTTTGTGGGTCTCGTGGATCCATTTTGGACTCAAATTTACTCATAGTTCTAATTTTTTCATGAAATATAGAGTTGGATTTATGTTGATACATAGATCATTATTTAGCTAGTTCAGTCCCATTTTGGAGAATTCTCAAAGTCGGCAAGTTAATTCTTGAGGATTTTGACAAGCTTATTTGGATGTTAGGTAGGCTACAGCCTTTGAATATAATGGTGTTAGTTATCTTCTCTTGGGTTGGGTTCTCTTAAGTTGGCACCTTGAACTTTGTTCACTATTTTTACCAGCTTCTCTTAATGTTTTATTGGATTTATAGTGGTACTATATCGTTGAACCAGTTGTGGCATAATGATGGCCTTAGGTGTAACTCTAGCGGCATAAGATGCATTGGCATGGGTTGGATATTGGGTTTTATTCTTGTATTTCGGATGGTTTGTGTTAGTTAGATGTGCTAGAGGAAAACTAAGATTATGCAGGGCTAGAAGAATATTTGTAGAGATATTTTGTTGTGCATTCATGAAGCGCGCATGCTAAAAGGAATTATATTATGATTTTACTATATTTTGAGGTTACATGCCCAATGACTCTGATTTTCAAAAACTATGGCACTGAGGGCCTGCATTATTGACGGTTAAACTAGTATAAAATTAACTATTTATGAGTTTAATTATTAAATACTAAATAGTGTTGTTTAATTTTTTTGGCCCCGATTAATGATCAGGTACCTAATTCACTTATTTTTTACTGATTTTAGTCCAAGCCCATACGTGGCACCGAAAAATATATCCTTATTAATACATTAAGTTCCATCCTAAGGGAAGATACTGAGTATATTTGATTACCTTATTTTATTCGTGGATTGAGTCTCAGCACCTGCATTAATACCTGAGATATTATTGGTTTTGATCTTCAGACTTGAGAGTATGCAATTGGTAAGGGATTCAGTTTGTGACTCTTGTGGGTCCTACCTCCATGAGCCTATGGTCAGAGAGGGAGTAAATACCTTCACCTAGTTCCTACCTATGGATCATGTCTGTTTTTCTTTCTTACACTTATTTTCTATATGCAATCTCCAGTATTGTGGGGGATGTAACATGAGCTTGTTTTATTTGTAGCTTCCTTTCTTATAGGGGCTCGTTAAGGTTTTACATATATGTATTACTTACTGTCTCTCCTTTATTTCATCAGTTGTTTAGTTAGATGTTATCTAATCATCCTTACTTAATAGGCTACATTGGTGATGTATTTGTGTTTAGATTCTTATATAATAATCCTTAGTTGTAACTGAGGTTATTGATAGACCACCTGATACATCATTAATTCTTTTTATCTTTTGGTCTTCTTTTACTTTTTACTGTTGTTATTGCTGTAAGGACCCCCATTATATTTTCTTCTTCCCTTACTTGTAATTTGGTATGTATATAAAGATACAATTACTTATTTGTATCTGTATCTTCCTTTTCTTTTCTCTATGTAGCTAGTTCCCTATATCTACTTGTACTTATTTTATGTGACTCGTTGTCTTTATTACGTACTACTTACCATTATTGCATCTTTTATGTGCCTAGACGTCTTATGATGCTTACTGGGTACCGTTGCTTCAATAATTAATACTCATACTACATTTCTGCATCTTCCCGATGCAGATCCTAGAATGAGCCATCACCGTTGACATCATTGATCACAATAGCTTTATAGACTTATGAGATTCAAGATAATCATCTCGGTGAACAGAGTTACCTACTTCTCCGTAGATGGACTTTCATCTATTTTGTACTTCAGAGATAACTTCATAAATTTACTTTTTCTATTTCTGTACTTTGTACCTTAGTGGCTTCGGTATAATTGATATCAGGTCTTGGGTTAGTTTATTGATTATATTAGCATACTTTATCTATTTTATCTCTTATGCTTTAAATCCACTGATTTACTTTATTAGTACTTGTCCATTAATTTTATTATAGCTAGTTACTTATCATTCTAGGTTATGGGAATTTATCCACCTACACGAGGGTCATAGATGCTCTTGTTTCTTTCAAAATCTTGGCATTCAAGTAGGATAGGTTAATGAGTAGTAAACTATGTTAGTTCATATTTTTATGAATTAGAATTGATGAGAGAAAATGTCCTACGACTATGGGCATTGAGTTAAGATGGATAAAATATAATAGCTAGCTTTAAATGTTATTGGAATAAGTGTTATATATGGATTCTAAGTGTTATTGTATGATATTATGACTTAAGTACAAGAAAGGTGAATCACGAGGATATGATCTTCCTAGATTGATAAACCTAGCCGAGTTAAAAGGGTGTTAAGTTGCGTAGATTTAAATTATGCAATAATAGTGATAATGGTGATGTTAGAGACTAAGTTGTTATAATATTGAGTAAGTTGTTGTTATTGAATAACTAATGAGTAAAGAAGTTTTTGCAAATGAATAATATGAACACCTCGATTGTGTTATGACGTTCTTTCTTGATATTGATAGACATGCTTTATCTACTAAATATCCATAAGAGGATAATTTGATTATTTTGATTTTCTTAGAATTCCCATGAGAGGTTAAATTTGTGATAATGCTGAATAATTGACTGAAACTAAGGAGAGGCTCATTTATTAATGATAATTCCTTATGTTGATGCCTTAAATGGCTTGTTGATGATCAAGATGAATTAATAAAATAATGATGGTGAGAGGCCCACAAATATTAATAAAGGAAATATCTTGATCCCTAATAATGATATATGAGAATTGATTCCTTGAATTAACAAGGTAGGTGATATGTCTTGGGTAAAGGCCGAAAGTGAAAGATAAATATTGATCAAAGAACAGAAAGTGGAAAGTTTTTTTATTCGTTACATGCTCGCTTATTGGCTATATGCCTAATTATTGGCTATGTGGCAAGGTCAATAAGATCCTTGGTCCATTATTATCCACATGGTATTATTAATAATGAAGGGATTGGTAATAAAATAATCTAAAGTGATGCACTCAACAAATAATCTTAATGATCCAATGAATGAATTTTCCTTTCTCAAGGAATATCTATATTGGCTTGGTATTGAGATTTGAGTTCTTTGGTGTGTTTATTTGGTGTGGATTGACTTGTATTTTCTATTTGATAGTATTTGTGAAGGTTATTATGCAATATTGATATGCGAGAGTAAAACTCATTACTTACTTATATGATAATTTGCTTGACTTATTGTACTTGTCATAATCCTAGCTTATCTGATTGACTAGTTATTGTTCTTTAATGTTATAAGATAGTGGTTAACTGTAAGCCCGATATTTTGGTATAACTCACTTATGATTACCAGGACAGTCATAAAGATTTGGGTGAGTATAAAAGTAATGCAATTGAAGTAAGTAATGTGAATAAAATGGGTGTAATGACTTAGCATTTGATTGTAATTATAATGTGGATTAAAGAGTCTAAAGTATTTTTCTACTAAATATAATATCAATGGAGTTGGAAGATTAGTTGGATAATGTAACTTGATGTGTTATAATGTTAATACACCCTGAGTTTGATTATATGTCTTTTATGATGTCATGATTCTTGCTCGATTTTGTTTTATGATTATGTGGACTAACATTGGTTGACCGATGATGCCTACCAATACATCTGTTTGTACTTACCCTACTCTTCTATATTTATTTTTGGAAGTTTAGAGTGGATGTGAGTTAATTACATTTATTAGACGGAGCATGCTATTCAGCACCAACTTCTACACTTTGTTCCCGATAGATGTTGAAGTCTTCTGTCATTTATTTTATTGTCGACTTACTATATAATAGGTAGCTATTCTACCTATA
This sequence comes from Withania somnifera, assembly GCA_039654485.1. NCBI lineage: Eukaryota > Viridiplantae > Streptophyta > Magnoliopsida > Solanales > Solanaceae > Withania > Withania somnifera. Next base: position 6,868 of record JBDJHY010238663.1, read on the forward strand.
TGATTAGGTCTTGGTAGTAGTGTCGATTGTAAAAAGTTTTTGATAAAATTTTGTTTATTAATTCTTAATTTATGTTTTTATAATTATAGAGTATTTCCTTATAAATAGAACTATTTTGTATATTTTTGGTCGAGTAATTAGGGTTCTCCTAGCTATTTAGGTTAGCATAGTTTCCCGACGGCCTATTAACTCGAGTCATGATTATTGGTATCAAAACATTAGGTTCACCGGTCCATGTACAAGATCAATGTCAAGAATAGTTTGTGGATTGATATGTAGGTCCCCGCACCCAATCTTTGTATGGCTATGACGCATGTTGAAGTAAGTCCCATTTTTTCTCTATATTGCATAATCCTAATCTTTGACTATAGGTTGAACCTAATTGGTATCTGAAAGATTCCAATTAATATCTCAATGAAGACCAATTGGAATCTAGTTGATTCTAATTAATATCTTAGTGAGTTCACATTGGGATCTAGGAGATTCCAATTGGTAGCTGCTACTAAGATCTAAGGGTCTTTGTTGATATATAAAGATTTGAGAAAGTAGTAAACTTATTTATATGTTTGTTGATCGATATTTGGATGAACTTGAATTACTAAAATTATTTTTATTTTTTGTGAATTATGGCTATTAAAACTGCAGCTAAATAAAATTAACCAAGTTGCCCTTATTGATATTTATAATAGAATTGTGTGATTTCTAGTTATTGTAAAATTAATAATACTTTTGGTTCTTCCTTATTTGATACTACTATTATACTTATGAAATTGATGGTATGAGAATTTATAGGATGATATGAGGAAATGATGTCAAGGAAGTTACTGAAAAAGAGACGTGAATAAAAGAATGAGGTGATATGCAATTTCCTTATCGAGAACTGTGAATAGATCCTTGTGTGGTCCCGTTATTTTATATTTTATATGGATTTTATATTATTCCATAATCTGACATTTTATATGGATACTTGTATGGTCCCATCATTTGATATTTTATGTGGATTCTCGTATAGTCTCGTTATTTGATGTTTTATATGGATCCTTGTATGGTTTGATTACATGATATTGAGAGTCGATTCTTGTGTAATCTTGTTATTTGATATTTTACGTAGATCCTTGTCTAGTATCGTTATTTGATATTTTCTATGGATCCTTCTGTGGTCTGATTACATTATATTAAGAGACAATTCTTGTGTGGATCGATTATTGAGATTTTAAATTAGATTCTTTTGCAGTCTGTTATTAAAAAGTTTAATTGATCCCTTGTAGAGAATGACTAAGTGATATTCTCTTTGATATGTGAATTGATTCTTAAATCTTGATAACATAATAAGATTTAAATGATTTAAAATGGAAAAACAAGTGAGGTTGTTGATACGTAAGGAATTCGATTGACAACTTGTCTTGAATGTGATAGTGATGGTGAGACTGTTAATAACCTATAATTGGTTGGTCTTGTTTGGAGTTGCTTATATACTTATTATGGTGGGACCAATCTTGAGGCATTTAAGTTCTAGCGAAGTCATTATCAAAAAATCATAAGATAGAAACAATAATAGATCTAACTTTGTACATTGTTAAACATGAAGCCTATATATGTTGAATTGGTATTAGTAATATAGGATTGACATGCCTTGACAATGATTATTTTTCATATGACTTTTGTTGAGCTACAGATTGTCTTGACAGAAGTGTTGTGGTGGATTCGTGCATTAAGGGAGACCTTTAGGAGATAAGTTGATTGTTGACTTGATTTTGTGGATGAATTACGCATTTAGACCCTCCACAAAAATGGTTGATAGATGACGCATATGGAGGGTACTAATCCCCCTAATATGATAATGCAAAAATCAAATAGCTTAGTTACACCCAATAGAATAATTAAGAATAGCCCTGAAGAGGAGAGTATAAGTAATTTGTTAAATAGCATATATGATCTTGCCTTGTGATAGGATGGTATCAGGTTGTTAATTCTTATGATTTTTTATGGTATAATGATTTGATGAGTATTAGAAATGTTTTATATGAGAGTTTATTGTAGGAATTAATTTTGTGTGATCTCTATGGAAAATAGTTATAAGTCTATGTAATGTCTGAGAGTTCGGGTTGCCACCAATGTAAGTAGTAAACCCTAATCTCTAACTATGGTTGATCTTGAGGTGAAAGACAGTGGTTGTGAGATATTAATGTTAGATTTATAGAATGAACATAATAGGCTTGGTTGAAAGCCTGCAAGCATCTAAGTTATTTGACTTGTAAATGGTCTGATGACTTAAATATAAGTAAGATGTTGATTTTTCATGGAGTAGTCCTAGATAGAAACTGAGTTAGATTTCCCAGGATGAGCCTATGGGCTGAGTGGATTAGATTTGACTTGTCTAATATTAAAATTTGAGTAGTAAACTCATGTGCATCCCGTAGCATTTTTTGGAATTGAATTCGGAGATATAGAATTCTGGTAAAAATAATTACCATGGTGGGCTTCCAATTTAATGTCCAAATATTAATTTTTTATGTTTTTATAAAAGGGTAACTGGGACAAATGCATAGCTAATTGTTGTGAGAAAGTAATAAATACGTTTGGGGTCTGCTGCAGTAGCTAGCGCTACAATAGAGCATGTTTTGCCACAATGGCGTCGCTGCAACAGTAATCACATCACTACAACAGTAACACATGCCATTTTTTAGTTTTATTTTTCTTCTCGAAATTCACTTATCATCCTTCGATTGTGTGAAGAAAGAAAACACTAGGGTAAAAAAGAGGTTATTTAGGGATGTTATCTTTTTAAGTCGAGTCTTTTAAACCTCTTTATCTTGCTTTGATTCATAAAACACAAGTTTGAGATGTAGATAATTGTAAAGGGAATAAGTGATTCATGAATAAATATTTGTATTTGAATCTTCGTGTCTTAAAAGTCCTAGATAGAGCGATTGAGCATAGAATGTGGATTTCTTTATAATGATACCAAGAGGGTGAGATAGAGTGCAATTTAAACAGCACTATTAGTAATGTCTCTCGAATTTCAACCCTGTGGTTCTGTCCACCCAGTGCCCATTCGAAAATGAATAGATTCGTACATTGGTATATGATTTTATTGACCCATTTGTCGTTATTCCTCAATATGATCTTGAGCCCAAAATATAAATCATTGTGCTTATTATATCACCTCAAGTTTTTTTACTAAGATTTCAGCCTTTTAATACATCTACATGAACTTGAGCTTGATGAATTGATTATTCATGAGTGATAATATCAATACTTTAGTTTGGAAGTTTATTTGGAGTGAATTAAAGTCGTACAATATCCTTAGAACAAAGTTACGTTGAATTTTTCTTACTGATTGAGTTTCCTTATAAATTTCTAGCATAGTAAACTACAAACAACTATAGATTCTTTAATATAAGGATTTATGGGACCCCTAACCTATGTAAATTCAATTTCTCTGACTTCCCCTTCCAACTCAATAAACCATTCGACAATCTGAGGTCGAAGTAAAAAGTTATAATTGTTTTAGTAAAACTTGTATGGGCCAAATAAAGGCTCTATTTCAGCAGTAAAGATACCGTTATTTAACTAGTTAAAGAGACCATCGCAGCAACTCTGCTACAGCAGTAAAGGCTCTACTACAGTGATATTTTAACTAGTTATAGGTCAGTTTTGATAGGGAATAGTTCCCCAACTCCATAATATCATTCCTCAACCCTAGAGAGGTGATTTTCCAAGGCTTAGGGTGAAAGTTCCTCATTGAGGTGAGGTTTTTTACTTTCTTCTTCATTATTTAATTATTTAACATCCTAAAAACCTTATAAATACCTATAATAGTGGAACTATGCATTAGAACTTCCAATGATAAATTTCTCGAAAAAATTTATGGGTGTTCTTGATATACCTAGACTTGATTTTAGATTGTAAAATAATAATTTCTAACATGAAATTGTTGATGTGAGGCCAAAATAGCACATATTTAGCCATTATTTGCCTCATATCTTAATAGTTTTATTTGTTTGTTGAGTAA
>JBDJHY010238693.1:0-10881 GCA_039654485.1 Withania somnifera
TTTAAGGAAGTGTTAATTTTTTAACATCCGTCTACGTTGCTATACCTGTCATAGCTTCTGTGGTTCAACCCGATCCTGTCTCGATTCAACAGCCACCTGATGTCAAAAGATCGACGTAGGTTTTACCTAAGCTAGCACCAGTGAGATCTACAACTATACTCGTCTTTTAAGAGATACTTTTTATGAGGTTGAGATCATTAGGTGGTGTACTGTAGATAGGGAGATTACCTAGTATTTGGAGTACTTCTCAGGCAAGATGTGAGTTTTAGAGTGTAGAACAGGGTTCTCTGTCTGTTGCCGAGTACTTCCTATTAAGATGATTCAAACAGTTTCACAGACTTTAGATATGGTTTCAGGCTCTAGTGTCCATGTTGGTTCTTTTAGTTTCTTATTTCGGGTTAGGCCGATGGGTCCATGCTATACTTGTGACTCTATTGGCCACTTGTCCAGATATTTCCCCCAGGTGGGTAATGTTTAGCTTGTTGTTCTGCCGCTAGTAAATTTTGTTTAGAGTGTTGGTCTATCTGTGAGTGGTACTTCTTCTGGGGTTTCAGGCAATGATGTCCATTTTGGTGCTGTGAGAGGGTATATTCATCAGTTTTGGTAGTTAGGATTATTCTTAGCATGTGCTGGCTTTGATCATATTTTTGGGGATTGTACTCGGGTCTTTTTATGCTTTGAGTGTGGCGTATTTGTTCATATCTCTGTGGATTGACCGCAGCATAGAGTGGCTTATCCTTCAGCCTATTTATGTTAGAGTCCTCATGATTCCCTAGTTTCTACGACCTCAAGTTTGATTTTTAGGTCATTGTTGGCCAACCTTGGCTCTATTTGGCTTCAGTACTTGGTGCCACATCTATATTTGTTTAATTATCCCTCTATTTATTAACGTTGGACTTTATGTGCCCTTGTTTGGCTTCTATGCTTTCGTGCTTCTCCATTTTAGCCTATTTTTTTCTTTACTCTATGATAAGCTTGGCGTTTTAACTATTATTGAGGTTGTTATTTTTTGCTAGCCCAATACTTGATTTCGTAGTAGTGGATCATGTTTTTAGATCCTATTGGGTAGCTATTGAGGGGATTGATTATGTGCAGTGATATTCTTGATAAATGGGTAACCATATATATTGTGAGCATCGTTGAGCTATCCTTTCTTTTATGCACCACTAGACTATCACATCAGATCCATTCCTTACGGCTTACATAGTATGTTTCTGATTGCATAATGATATTCTTTAGACATGCACCATTTGGGGACTTGTCTAGTATTTTGGGCTAGAAGATTAGTTCTGTGAGATATTGGGCTCGATTAGCTTTTCCCCATAGTAGTAGCTTTGATGCTTTTCTCTTTGTCCAGTTTTGGTGTCGTCGAGTTGTAGTGGTGTTACCCTGACCTCCCTCCTTGAGAGATAGTTTGTTTGTGGGTTATTCAGATTGAATTTGGGAGTTTGTGCTCATGCTCATCCCTCTTTATCATCTGGTTTTTGTTGAATTTAAAGGATTTGGGTTTTGGATTCAAAGGTTGTCAAGTGATTGTTGAGGTTTGTGGTAAATCTACTCTTGTGTTACTCCCTAAGTTGATTCTTTAGTATTAGATTGACGATGTCGATCCTAGTGTTGGTTTTCTCTGTATTTTTAGGTTTTTTTGATTTGAGTTAGTCATAGTATGGTTGGCAGTGGTTCAATTATCAGTTTGGGTTAACTTCTTTGGTTTTTCTTGAGTGTGAATTTGTAAATCCAGTTTATCCTTGAGTAATATTTGGATATTAAGTATAGACCTTCTTCATGCCTTATTTTAACTTATCAGAGTAGCGCAACGAAAATGTGCTTAGTATTGTTAGGTATGGGAAATGTTGTGGTTTGCATTGGGTTAACTTATCCATCTAAAGTTTGTGGATTTTCTTACTTGATATCCTAGTTTGACCTCTTATCAGGGTGTTTTATTTAGCTGTGTAGTGTCTTGCTTGTGTACTTTTGATGTGTCTACTTTACTTCATAGATTGGATAAAAGTTGGGTAATTTGGTTATATCTTGAGTCATGTTGTGTTGTTTTCTTGACTCGAATATTGGCCCACCTAGTCAAGATTACTATTTGTGGCATCTTGATGTGAGGTAATTGAGTTAATATCAGTATCTCTTTGGTTTTGGATATCTCTTTTGTTTTGATATTCCATCCTTTGTGTTTAGATTATCTTGGTCTTTGTGTTTGGATCCGAGGTGGATATAGGTTAATATATGGGTCTCTCTACCTTTGCCATATTTCTTAAAACCTTGTCCAGAAATACATTATTCGATTATATAGGATGTAACCTTTCTACCATGGGTGGATTCATGTATTAGGGACTGAGGTCAGTGTGGACTCCCTTTACAAACCTATTGTATAACTAGTGAGAAGTTCTCATGGATTGTAATTCGATGCTATGGAGGCCTACACATAAGCTATGGTAGGAGACTGTTAGTTTACTTGTTCTGTCCATGTTAGGATTTCTCCTGATGTGTATTGGGGTTCATGGAAAGTTCTCTAATTGAGATCGAGTCATTTCAATTCATGTAGTAGGTTTTCTATTGCTTTCATGGGTATTGTTTGGGTTGTTATCGATTTATTGATGGGTTATTTATTTTGGTAAAGGTCATTTGACTAGTGGAGTTGGTTTGCTGCTTTTAATGATTAGGTGCTCTTATGATTGGGTGAGTGATTCATGTTGCGCTCGTGAGTTAGGTCAATTTCATGTAATGTTACTGATTGTTATATCAAACCTTAGATTTGTAGATGTTTATCATCTTGAGGTCTTGCTTGCACCGCGGTTGAGTTTTGATAGTTAGTGACTGAATCATTCTCTTCCTGGGATTTGCTTTGAGTGATAGTGATTATTGGAGTATTTGGGTTTTCGCGGTCAGGACTGCTTACTGTGAGCATTTGTGAAGTTCCTATCGAATGTAGTCTTTTATTTGAGACTAAGTTAGTTTGGTTGGTGATTTATGATTTGGTGCTTGGTTGGTGTGATTTGTTCTTAATTCCGTACTTTTGTTAGGAATTCATTCTTCTTCCTCTTTGGTTAGCACAATGAGGTTATTTCTAATGGATTTGGAGTATTTTGGAAGGAGTTGTTCAGTCTCGATAATGGTTTTGGCATTTATGTAAGAGTATGTGATTGTTTTATTTTGGTGATTGTGAGAAAGTAGGTGATCTTGAGCTTCTGGCAACTGAGATTTTTTGGGTGTGTTCCTTTTGCCTTGGAATCCTTTTTGATTGACCGATGGCTCTTGTGTGTGGTTTTTTTATCCTCTGTTAGAGTTTGATACCTTCTTTCCCCTGTTCTTCGGACTTTCGGGGAAGAAATTCCTTTTAGTAGTGGATGTTGTAATGACCTTCCGGTTATTTTCATGTTTTTTGCATTTCTTTGTATCATAGAGCTTTCCTGTAGTGGCTATAAGTCATCATAATTTACCGGAACTGGTGGTTTGGTTCCCTAGTCATTCGTTTGGTTGTTATGTCCATCTCCTGTCTTAAGGCTTTAACTTTTGATATTTTTGTCACTAGTCAACATTTCTTGAAAATGATCTAGGAGTTTAAATCAGATAGTTCAGTTAGATTCAAAACATGGAATTTGGTCTAGATGAACTCTTGGTTCGTATTTGGATGCCTTCGTTGTGATTATAACTCGGTTTGCATGTTTTATAAGCTTTCTAGTTCATAATGGAGCTTCAGTAGTCATCTTGTGATTTGATCCTTGAATTGGAAACCCAACTGCGTTATTAGCCCTAGAATATCGAGTTTGGGTTAGGTAAAATGTTTGTTCGGGCCTCGAGTTAGCCGAACTCATTTTGGGTACTTGATTGGAATTTATGTAATTTAGACCGAGGGTTGACTTTAGTAAATATTTCACTAAAACAATCTCGAATTGAAATTTCATTTGCATCGTTGATTCCAGAATGTTATTTTCATGCAATTTACATATCTGGTTTGTGTTCATCGAATTTCAAATGCATCCTGAATCATCTTTTGAAGTTTCAATTTCTACCTGGAATTCTTGCTGTCATCTATTACATCCTTACTCATCGCAATCAAGTACCCCTTTGTTGCTATCGCGTAATTTTTTTTACAGACCTATGCGATCATGATAGGTCCCTTGTGATTGCGATAGTTTTGACCAGACCATTGACCCTCTTTTGCTCTTCACGATCACAGAGTCGAAGGTTCTACAATCGCGATGCACAACTTTTTCCTCCTTCGCGATCTGACCCTCTTTCCACGATTGCAATGCCTTGTCCCCAGTGTTCACAGTAAACAGTGCCTCGATTGTGTAGCACTGTTCACCTGGCAGTATAAAAATCCCAAATCCAATTTTTCACTTCTTTTCCTCCTTCTGCTTCATAATAAACACCATCATTGAACATAAAAAATACTTGGGTCTTTACTTAAGCTCGTGGGTGGCTTTGGAAACATGATTTATTCGATATTCCTTCGATTATTTGTAAGTTTCCACATTTATTTCATCAAATTTTATGCAAAAATCCCAACTTCTTCAAGTTTATTTATTTATTTTATTTTATTGATTAAAGCATATTTCCTATTTGATTTCATTTCAAACTTTAGGTAAGAGTTCCCTACGATGTGGGGAACATTTTAATACTTTTGATCGGAGTTTTAGGTTTGCATGTCTATAGGTTTATGTTAATCCATATTTTGATCACGACTATTTTCGTAGTTTTAAGGGTATCATTTGACTTGTATTAACGTGTAGATTATTATTATTTTGGTTTCATCATCATTCGATCTCGTATATACATCCTTGGAGTTTCGGAGAAGTTTGGGTATCTTCCATGTTGTATTTACGAGCTTGTCTTCGGAGGACAGGTAGTCTACTACTTACAATCTTAGACTTGGATTATATGGGAGATAATAGTACTGATTAGCATCTTTGGGTTGGAAATTTTAGGTTGGTACCCTTGACCCTATCTACTTCTTTAGTCGTTTCTTGATTACGTATTGGTATTGTATTTTGATTATAGATTACCCTGTGGTCTGCACTGACTCTGAAACATAGTATGGTGGGGTTATTGGGAATGGTCATGAGTCCCGGACATCAATTTAGCTGGTTATGCTTGCTGTAGTGATTCCGAACTTGTGCAGGGCCTGAGGACATTCTGTGATCCTTTGACTATGATTGTGCTCATTATTATTCATGCATGTCATCATCATGTTACCAAGCTCGTTTCCACTGTTTTGTCCAAGATCCTCGTATTGATGATTTTGGAACCATGCATGACATCATTGAGCCTGTTTTCAGATACTGTTTAGACTTAAGGGCCCTTTTTTTATATTGATGACTTTAATTACTTTCAGATTTTTCTAATAAAAATGAGAAAATTATTTGAGATGATCATATAGATTTTGATACTACCGGCTAATATTGATATAAATAATTGTTTTAAGCATAATTTTTACTATCATAAACTATTCCAATACCCGATGGTCGATTGGGTGCTCGGTACAACTATTTTTTACATTTTTAGTCCATGCCTTAAAACCTAATGCCGGGTCTTAGCTTTCTTCCTACTAACGCAGAGAGGATCTACCATTTTTACATGGGTTGGACCCGGATATTCGTGAGAGTTCCTATTGAACATTTCTACTCATCTCTCATTGCTTCAACTAACTAGATGCAAAAACTAGTGTATTAAACTGAAAAGATGTGTAGGTTTTTTGCACAATGAGCATAACCAAAGAACACATCATCTCATAAAACTTGGACTTGAATCAAATGGACTTTTTCAATTAGTCTTAGCCAAGATTAAAATAGGGACGGAGAAAATATTCTTACCTTTAATGCAATAATAAACTAGGATGAGACATTTTATAGGGTTTCCAACTGAAATTTGCAACTTAAACTTGGTGAAAACTTCATAGTATTTCAAGAGAGAGATAACCAACTCGAACTTTCAACTTCTGATATAAAAATCGACAAAAAGAGAAGAAACCCCCATTCACAGAAAATCAAACCCTAAAACTCATGAAACATGGTTTGAAACACTAAGAACACTAACCATTTGTTGTGGCCCAAAATCCTAAGTCGTGGTGAAAACAACCATAACCCACTTAGACAGGTAAGCCTAAAAAAATCCATAAGATAATGAAAGTAAGAAATTAGCGAGAAGAAATAAAAGTAAAGATACAAAATCAAACTACAAAACCACCTTGATACTGGTGTCACTATGAATAAGCCTCTAAATAAAAGAAATACATAGTTCAAAAATACAGAAGTCTCAAATTTCTAGAATCCTCAAATAGGATCTAACATATGAATGAAAGAGTTTGGCATCTTCTAGATGACAGACAGCTACCTTAGTTTTTCGATAACTCGAGATTCAGACTGATATGGAAAATGGAATGATCATATCGCACAGAACTCTACATCTACAGAAATTTAGAAAAGTAAGGGAGTGATAACAAAATAAATAGGTATTCAACATATATCCCTGGATCAGACTAAAAAACTACAACGAAAAAAACTCATACTACTCCAATCATCCCATAAACAATCCAAAAGAATCAAAGTGCTAAATCATACAACACCAATATTTTATAAATGATAAGAAAATAACAGATACATGGCTATTTTATAAATGATTAGAAAATAACAGATACATGGCATAAGGATGATAACAATAAAAAGCACTAAAATAGAACTCATAATGAAATGGAAAAATGGAGTATAATCAATAACCAAATCCATGTCCGCAATGGGAAAAAATTAACTATTCTTTACCAACCAACTCAGTAATGATAATCGAGGCTTTAAAAGGCTAATAGAAAGTACCATTATCAAATCAAAATCATTCTAAATCATACCAAGTAAAGTATCATATCCTTAGCCCATTCACAGGCAAGACTCCCTCCTTGAGTCTATCTTACCACTTATATGGTGAACCCTACTTGTCATACTATGGAATCGTAGGTGGAGGCTAATATGCCTCAACAGTTCCCACTTAATAAGTTTGATAGCAGTAGAAAGTGTACATTCGACGCAATCAAGTGTCAGAGTTGTAAAGTGAATACTAACTATAATAGGGCAAGGTATCAAAAATAACAATACTGAAGTCTAGTGTCCATATTAGTCCCTACCTTACAAGTCCAGATGCGGTAGGAAGAGTACTTTCGATGCAATCGAGAAATGGACTTATAGGATTAGTTCTGAGATGTTTATACCAACATTAATACTGAGTTCACATAGAAGAATCAAACCTTTTGAATCACCTGCAATACATACATTAATGATTACTTATCATCACTTTCAAGGGCTTTCCATTTTAATAGCAACTATAAATGCAAATCAGTACTATATTAAATTTTCACCTTTATGATACATACCTACCATAATCCAATGTGGTCAGGACCCATGTGGGATAGATAACATATGCACTAATTATCTTCTCACACTCTACTAGCAAGATTAGGTTATTCAGTCATATTAGATACACGAAAAGACTTGGATAATTCCATCACATCAGACCCATATAGAAAGACATATATAATCCCATCACATCAAAACTTACTGTAATGACTTAGAGAATTTTTGTTAACTATTATTAAAGTTCCAGAACCAGCAATAATAAGATTCATCAAAACTCATAGAGAATTACAGCACGTCAATGTGAAAAAATCAATATACCATCACAAAAAATAAATAATCGATCATAATAAGAAAGAATCAAAAATAAGGTCCACACACTGACATAATTATAAACTAACGCCAAATAATGCCTATGCCCCATCTGAGTATCACAATGATTACACATCAAATCTATTCAATAGAAGATAAGTAAAGAACATTATTTAACCTCCCATGCCTAGCTTCGGTGTTCGATTGAATACTCATCACTAAACTCACACGACCACCCCCAGGAATTTCTATTACTCGCATTTACAGGTAAACAATACACAACTAGGATTCTACATAGCTTTGTAATAGGGTCAAGACTCCACTTTCCCTAGACAGAGAAACTTCCAAATCAAATAGGTGATTTTTCTTTACGCCAAGCATCCAACCCTATAATATTTGATCAAATGTAAGGTAGGTATAAAAATTATAAACTTTGATACCTATATAAGTATTAGTATAGTCGGTGTCAAATTACGAGTAAAAATGGGCCTACGGATCCTGAAACCCAAAAATATGAAAAATAAATATTAACAAAATGCTCCCCACATCATAGGGTCCAAACGAACAAGAAATAGGATAGAATCGAACGATTAAAGTGGAGAACCCCCTTGTTGAATTTGGGAAATTAAAAAATCCTTACCAATAATCAAAGGATAATGAAAGAAATGTTCTTTCCAATGTCATCCAAGACCACAAACAAAGACTCAAGGTTTGGAAATGGAGTATGTTCATGTTTTGAAGTGGGAAAATTATAAAGAGCTGAAATTTCAAAATTGTTAGGTATTTATACATACATGGACATCACACATATGAAGGAAGAGGTCACAGGTGTGAACAAAAGATCATAGGTGTGAAGCACCAGGTCTATAGTCTCTATCATAGGTGAATTAGAAGGTTTGCAGGTCCAAGCTTTCCCCTGAGCACAAGGCTTGCAGGTGTGAGCTCACCCCTGTATTTGGAAAACACTGAATACTCCCATATATTCTACCCACTAAATTCAATATTTTTGACTCAATGGAATCACTGAAATAAAAAATTCTAGGTCTCCTTAACCCAATACATGGCAAGGTTACTAAAACTGGAAACTTTACTCATAAAAGTGAATTTACCCTCGTAAATCCAAAAAATAATTTTGAGCATTCTTGTAGCCCAAAATGAGCTTCTGAATCCAAAAAAGTCAAAAATATTTGCATACGAGCGTCCGAAGTACAAATTTTAACAAATGTTACATTTTATCCTGTCAAATGACAAAAAATCAACATGAAAAGTCTAAGTGAAAGGAAAGGTCCTCCTAGACCAATTTCGACATTTTGGAGCTCAAGGAATTTGTGGGATTCAATTCCAAGACTAGAAACACCAATTTATTTCTAAATTCACCTATTTCAATACCAAAGCTTCCGAAAATTGAATTTTTTAAAAGCTTACAAATTTTAGCTCTTTTTTAAAAACAAACCTCATAAATAGAAAAAAATAACTTGAGATAACTCTCAAAAAGGGTAAAATGGTAATTTTAATAATGATGTTAAAAATGGCTTCCAGTTTCATTACACCATTCTTAGAAAAACATAAGGATGCTAAAACCCTTATGCGTCTAAAAACCCTTGAAAATCCCCACTAAAAAATTAAAATAAACCTCACTACAACTCCCTTTTAAAACTCCAAAAAATTGAACCCTTATTTGGCCCTCCCTCATCTCTGAAAACTCGTATTAGCCCCTAAATCCTCCTTTAGAAACTTATATAAGGGATTGAATGAGGGTTTTTTAACTCAAAATCAATATTTTGGGGATTGAGTTCCAGTAATAAAAATAAAAAATCTGGGTACAAACTTGTGCCAGAAAATTCGGCATTCCCTAGATAAGGAATGAATTCCTCCATTTACAATACATCTATCCCCTTTCTAGATGGTTTTATCAGTAAATAACTCTCTATTTGACAAACTATAGATACAAAATTGGAATGTTAAATTTGTTAATGGAATTTGCAACCTTGATGTCATTTGATGCTGTAGAAATAAGGATCTTGGGGTAATTTATGTGAGATCTTAACAGAGGAATTTGATGGAAGTGGATGGAATTTTATTTTTTGGTTTCCTTTTTCTATTTGAGGTGAGAGAACAACAAGAAATAAAGAGGAAATAGGGTGCAAGGCGTATCTAAGTGCAATAGATCTCCTTTCTGGAGCGTGAAACACGCATACAATAGTAATAGAAAGAGACTTTGTGAACTATATCTAAAATAGTTAAAATTGATTGTTTTGTGACGTGATTAGACAGTTTAGGTAGGAAGCTGGGCTTAATGCAAGTTTAACCATGGATTGGAAATCAAACAATAGAATGGGTCCACATTAGTTCCAATAGGTTTGAAAAATTATCCGAGCTTATTTTTTGAAACATAGTCAAATTAATGATTAAACATGGATTTAAACGATTAGGAACTCTCAAATGATTAACGAAGATTTTGATTAAAAAATAAGAACTACTATTTTGCAACAACCTTTATTTTTAACAAAAAACTATTAACTTTGGCTTAATTCAAGTAACTTCGAGAGCAATAACTACTCCAATCAAACTAAACACTTATTTTGGGAATCATTTAAGTCCATTGATAAAAAAAATAATATAAATCTATATAATAAATATGTTATTATTTTTAATACTTGTTATGTGATTAATTTTGAGAAACCATTCTTCCAATTTTTCAAATTAATTATGAGAATTGCTTAATTTTTTGAAAGCCCAATAATTATTAAAGAAAGGGAGGGTAAAAGTTGGGTGTCAGCAACTTCTCCTCTATTTACCTATGTCGATTAAGGAGACCCTTGCTAAAGGGAATTTGACAAAATCAATTTTTGTCTGACCACTCAATTGATCGTGAGACAGAAAAATGGTGCAAACTTTGGGGAATTATGTACAAATCCTACATATCGCGATGACACGGGAACTTAGGCTATTCATAGATCAAATGCTTGATTTTAAGAACAATTTTAAAGTTTTTACAAGCTATCTTCATTTAGATTATGACTAAAAACTATTGTAATGAGAGAATTAAAAAAGTTTGGAATGCATCCAAATCATCCTCATGGACCTACCCTATATGTCTCAAAATTAGGGGAACCGAGCTGCTGCAAAAATTTTTGAATAGGTAATATCGTATACAAAGATTATCTTTGATCTCGGAATGAGCAATAAATAATTGAATAAGGAGAAGAGACTAAAA